>CAXIES010000518.1:0-5000 GCA_964023965.1 Melinopterus prodromus
GTTTCGCACCCGGACTCGGTCCGTTGCGCTTATATAGGGAGAGGTGAGTCCGCGACGGCTAACGCCGTCCGGTTCCGCTCGATCCCGTTTAGTTGCGACGAGTCGACAGTCTTGGTATTAGTAAACGATAAAGATGCTCCCTGCCGGGCCGCACGCGTTGTTGACTTTGATCTGCTGGTGGCTAGAGAGCGCCTCGGTAAGCTTCGTTCGCGAAGAACCGGCGTTCGCCATTAGAGACGAGAGTTTTAATTGACGCTGTGCGGTTTAACCGAAAGGTTGCGTTCCCACATATCGCCGCCAAGCGCTCGTAACCGTAACATTAGCGATTGCCACAGCATGCCCGCGGACGACGCTGACTTTCGCAGTTAGCGTTGTACACCTTATGCGGGCGCACTTAAATCTCGGAGGCGTCCTCTGGACGTCGTCCACAAATATGCAACGACTCGCCTCGTACCGAGCGTGAGAGCGCGGCACGACAGTTTTCCGAAACGCGCGCTCAGACCGCGTACCATGTCGCTTTCAATCTAGCGAAGGGTGTTTCTGGGAATGTTGAAGCCGTTCGCGGACGAGATTCCGCGTTATAAATTATTCTCTTTAGAACTGCTGCGGGCGGTCATGTCGTCAAGTAAACGTCGTCCTATTTCGACGTCGGCGCATCCTGCTCCACTGTGCGTGAAATGTGTGGTCGGCGCGCGCTCGTCGCTGCCGACTGATTTCGACACGGTCAGTTTTTGCTATATATTGTAATATGTAGTAGTATACTTCCGGGCCGGGCGAGAAGACAGACCGCCGCCGCTCTCGCAGCGGCGTGACGATTCTGCTCCGCCCTCGGCTCGCCGGAGGTGCGACTGTTCTCTCGATCTGCGTTACGCCAGGTCGGCGCGTTACCATCGGTGCGCGTCTTCCGAACGTGGCCGCGGACGGGTGACAGCTCCCTGGTTGATCCTGCCAGTAGTCATATGCTTGTCTCAAAGATTAAGCCATGCATGTCTCAGTACAAGCCAAATTAAGGTGAAACCGCGAAAGGCTCATTAAATCAGTTATGGTTCCTTAGATCGTACCCACATTTACTTGGATAACTGTGGTAATTCTAGAGCTAATACATGCAAACAGAGCTCCGACCGGAGACGGAAGGAGCGCTTTTATTAGATCAAAACCAATCGGCGTCGGGTTCGCCCGTCGTCGTACACCTTGGTGACTCTGAATAACTTTTTGCTGATCGCACGGTCTCGCACCGGCGACGCATCTTTCAAATGTCTGCCTTATCAACTGTCGATGGTAGGTTCTGCGCCTACCATGGTTGTAACGGGTAACGGGGAATCAGGGTTCGATTCCGGAGAGGGAGCCTGAGAAACGGCTACCACATCCAAGGAAGGCAGCAGGCGCGCAAATTACCCACTCCCGGCACGGGAGGTAGTGACGAAAAATAACGATACGGGACTCATCCGAGGCCCCGTAATCGGAATGAGTACACTCTAAACCCTTTAACGAGGATCAATTGGAGGGCAAGTCTGGTGCCAGCAGCCGCGGTAATTCCAGCTCCAATAGCGTATATTAAAGTTGTTGCGGTTAAAAAGCTCGTAGTCGAATTTGTGTCCCGCGCCGCCGGTTCATCGCTCGCGGTGTTAACTGGCGTGTCCGCGGGACGTCCTGCCGGTGGGCTTAGCCTCTCGGGGCGGCCCAATCTCAATCCCACCGCGGTGCTCTTCATTGAGTGTCGAGGTGGGCCGGCACGTTTACTTTGAACAAATTAGAGTGCTTAAAGCAGGCTAAAATTTCGCCTGAATACTGTGTGCATGGAATAATGGAATAGGACCTCGGTTCTATTTTGTTGGTTTTCGGAACCCCGAGGTAATGATTAATAGGAACGGATGGGGGCATTCGTATTGCGACGTTAGAGGTGAAATTCTTGGATCGTCGCAAGACGGACAGAAGCGAAAGCATTTGCCAAAAACGCTTTCATTGATCAAGAACGAAAGTTAGAGGTTCGAAGGCGATCAGATACCGCCCTAGTTCTAACCATAAACGATGCCAGCTAGCGATCCGCCGACGTTCCTCCGATGACTCGGCGGGCAGCTTCCGGGAAACCAAAGCTTTTGGGTTCCGGGGGAAGTATGGTTGCAAAGCTGAAACTTAAAGGAATTGACGGAAGGGCACCACCAGGAGTGGAGCCTGCGGCTTAATTTGACTCAACACGGGAAACCTCACCAGGCCCGGACACCGGAAGGATTGACAGATTGAGAGCTCTTTCTTGATTCGGTGGGTGGTGGTGCATGGCCGTTCTTAGTTGGTGGAGCGATTTGTCTGGTTAATTCCGATAACGAACGAGACTCTAGCCTGCTAACTAGGCGTATTTTCGACATCTCAAAGGTCCGCCGACCCGGCGCTCGCGTCGCGGTCGTGCGCGATTTTTACTGTCGGCGTACAATTAATTCTTCTTAGAGGGACAGGCGGCTTCTAGCCGCACGAGATTGAGCAATAACAGGTCTGTAATGCCCTTAGATGTTCTGGGCCGCACGCGCGCTACACTGAAGGAATCAGCGTGTCTTCCCTGGCCGAACGGCCCGGGTAACCCGCTGAACCTCCTTCGTGCTAGGGATTGGGGCTTGCAATTGTTCCCCATGAACGAGGAATTCCCAGTAAGCGCGAGTCATAAGCTCGCGTTGATTACGTCCCTGCCCTTTGTACACACCGCCCGTCGCTACTACCGATTGAATGATTTAGTGAGGTCTTCGGACCGGTGCGCGGTGGCGTTTCGACGTCGCCGATGATGCTGGGAAGATGACCAAACTTGATCATTTAGAGGAAGTAAAAGTCGTAACAAGGTTTCCGTAGGTGAACCTGCGGAAGGATCATTAACGAATGTTTATAAAACATTACGTACAATTAATTAATACGATGCACGGATCGATATTAATAATGAATGAATATTAATGGCGCCCTCGGCCGACCACGTCTACGACGGCGGTCGCGTCGGCCGTACGAGCGCCGGTCGAACTGATTCGAACTGTTAAGGACTAACGAAGTCGAGGCGTCGGCCGACCCGCGAGGGTCGGCACGCCGGAAGTCAGGTACCTAGTCGAGAGGTCCGATGACGAGAGCGCCCCCCGTGCCGCTCAGGCCGAGAGATACTGCGTACGTAAAAGCGCCGCCGGCAGCCACCGCGCAGCCGGCTCGGCGCTCCGCGCCTCGGAGTTTGAGTTTTTAAGTGTCACAACCACGGGTGAATGCGACGCTCCCGCCGGCCCCGACGGTCAGGGCACAGCGAGCTAATGCGCGCGTCCAGTCTTGTCGTCGTGCGTCGCGCCGTCGTCGCGGTCGTATAGCGGCCGCCGGACCCCAGCGCCCCGAAACCGGCCCCGGCCTCCCTTGTCGGAGGTGCAGAGGAACGCCGGCGGAGCGCGGCGGACGGTCCGGTCGGTCATGTCGTGTACGACCGACGTCGGTCCGCAGCGTAAATTAATGAAGACGAGTGCGTCGCGCCGTCGTCGCGGTCGTATAGCGGCCGCCGGACCCCAGCGCCCCGAATCCGGCCCCGGCCTCCCTTGTCGGAGGTTCAGTGGCACGCCGGCGGAGCGCGGCGGACGGTCCGGTCGGTCATGTCGTGTACGACCGACGTCGGCCCGCAGCGTAGATTGATAAAGACGAGTGCGTCGCGCCGTCGTCGCGGTCGTATAGCGGCCGCCGGACCCCAGCGCCCCGAATCCGGCCCCGGCCTCCCTTGTCGGAGGTGCAGTGGCACGCCGGCGGAGCGCGGCGGATGGTCCGGTCGGTCATGTCGTGTACGACCGACGTCGGTCCGCGTCGCAGATTAATAAAGACGAAGACTGCGCGCAAAGGTGCTCGCACCGCCCGAAGGTGGTCGAAGGATATTCGCCTGACTAACGGAACGTTCGTCCCCGCGTACCGCGCGCCCCTCGAAAGGGGGGAGCGATCTGAGTACGGGAGCCGCGCAGGACGAACGCGTCTCGGACTTTACGTCCGCTCTGCGAAGTCAAACACCTCTCGTTCTAGCAACGTGTAAGCGTGCAAAACTTTGCGTAAGTGTAAAACCGATTAAACGCAGTACCGCGGACAGAGAGTCGCTGGTTAACTGTATGAAAGATTACCCTGAACGGTGGATCACTTGGCTCGTGGGTCGATGAAGAACGCAGCTAATTGCGCGTCAACTTGTGAACTGCAGGACACTTGAACATCGACATTTCGAACGCACATTGCGGTCCTCGGATACTGTTCCTGGACCACTCCTGGCTGAGGGTCGTTTCAATTTCCACGACTGCCGGGTCGGCGTACCGCCGATAACGCGAAGGCCCCCCCATGTGGTGCGCGCGCGCAGTACACGCTCCCAATCGTGTGAGCGGAACGCGCGCCGTACGTACGGGGCGTCGGTCAAGCGCGAAAAGCGGACGGCCGCCGAGGCAAGAATCTGAGCGCTCGCGCACGAGCCGCCCCCCGATACCGCGAGCGCGCCATCGCGCTCGACGTCGGGGCGGCGCGCTAACGCGTCGCTTTAAACTATCGAACGATATAATCATTCGAGCCGACCGCCATCCGCGTACCGGTAAACGATGCCCGGGCGACGCGCCGGTCGACGTGTCCGAGTGTGAATCCCCCCGCCACCGAGATTCGTCCGGGGCGGCGCGAGGTATTCGTCCGACGTCCGATCGCGCGCGTTTAGCCCGAAGGATCCCGTTGCCTACGCGGCCTGTCGGCTATCGAAAGAAACCAATGAACGCGACCTCAGAGCAGGTGAGACTACCCGCTGAATTTAAGCATATTACTAAGCGGAGGAAAAGAAACTAACTAGGATTCCCTTAGTAGCGGCGAGCGAACAGGGAAGAGCCCAGCACCGAATCCCGCGTCCGGAGACGGACGCCGGGAAATGTGGTGTTAGGGAGGATCCGTTATCCCGAGGTAGCGCGGCGCGCCCAAGTCCTTCTTGAACGGGGCCACTTACCCAGAGAGGGTGCCAGGCCCGTAGCTGGCCGCCGCATGCCGCG
>CAXIES010000518.1:10000-23108 GCA_964023965.1 Melinopterus prodromus
AAAGAGCGCCGAAGGCATAGCACAGACAGAACAGCAGCCACCGGCGAACAGCCGCCGGGACAGAGACGACGGACGCGTCCGCCGTTCGTCGTCGACCGACGCAGTAAACAACTGACAACAATTTCGAAGGCTCCTCCCACACACGAGTGACCCAGAAAACAAGCGCAACCAAAAAATATTTGTCGCTCGATAAATTTGTCGACAGGCCGCAGGGTAAGGTGGTTTCGCTCTACTCCCTCTCGTTGATTTGTTGACAGGCCGCAGGGTAAGGTGGTTTCGCTCTACTCCCTCTCATTGATTTGTCGACAGGCCGCAGGGTAAGGTGGTTTCGCTCTACTCCCTCTCGTTGATTTGTCGACAGGCCGCAGGGTAGGGCGGTTTCGCTCTACTCCCTCTCGTTGACTTGTCGACAGGCCGCAGGGTAAGGCGGTTTCGCTCTACTCCCTCTCGTTGATTTGTCGACAGGCCGCAGGGTAGGGCGCTCTCGCTCTACTCCCTCTCGTTTTGATAACGAAAACGAGAGGGAGTAGAGCGAGACCGCCCTACCCTGCGGCCTGTCGACAAATCAACGAGAGGGAGTAGAGCAAAACCGCCCGACCCTGCGGCCTGTCGACAAATCAACGAGAGGGAGTAGAGCAAAACCGCCCGACCCTGCGGCCTGTCGACAAATCAACGAGAGGGAGTAGAGCGAAACCGCCCTACCCTGCGGCCTGTCGACAAATTTATCGATCGTCACCCGTCCGTCGGCGGCGAGCGGGAGTAGAGAACGCTAACCGGGCGGCCGTCGTCGGGTCGACAAATTTATCGATCGTCACCCGTCCGTCGGCGGCGAGCGGGAGTAGAGAGCGCTAACAGGCCGGCCGCCCGGTGAGCGCTCTCTACTCCCGCTCCGCGCCGACGGACGGGTGGCGATCGGTATATTTCCCCGCTCGAAGACAAAAAATTTCAAAAATTTCAGCAGAGAGCGCTGGACGGAACTTTTGAAAGAAAAAAAAATTTTTCAAAAAAAAAATTTTTCAAAAAAAAAAATTTCTGAAATTTTGCAGAGAGCGCTGGCCGGGACTTATAGGCGAAAAAGAAAATTTCAAGAAAATCTTTTATGGGGCCGTTGACGGCGCGAGCGCGGTCGGCTGGACTCCGGCGGCGCGCTCGATCGACAGCGCGGGTCTCCCGTCGTCGAGCGGGGCGAAATGTACCGAGCGCTACCCGGCCGGCGACGGCGCGCGGGCGGTCGGCTGGACTCCGGCGGCGCGCTCGATCGACAGCGCGAGTCTCCCGTCGTCGAGCGGGGCGAAATGTACCGAGCGCTACCCGGCCGGCGACGGCGCGCGGGCGGTCGGCTGGACTACGGCGGCGCGCTCGATCGACATCCAGCGCCACCCGAAAGACAAAATTTCCAAAATCCAAAAATTTCAGCAGAGAGCGCTGGACGGAACTTTTGAAAGAAAAAAAAAATTTTCAAAAAAAAAAATTTCTAAAATTTTGCAGAGAGCGCTGGCCGGGACTTATAGGCGAAAAAGAAAATTTCAAGAAAATCTTTTATGGGGCCGTTGACGGCGCGAGCGCGGTCGGCTGGACTCCGGCGGCGCGCTCGATCGACAGCGCGGGTCTCCCGTCGTCGAGCGGGGCGAAATGTACCGAGCGCTACCCGGCCGGCGACGGCGCGCGGGCTGTCGGCTGGACTCCGGCGGCGCGCTCGATCGACAGCGCGGGTCTCCCGTCGTCGAGCGGGGCGAAATCTACCGAGCGCTACCCGGCCGGCGACGGCGCGCGGGCGGTCGGCTGGACTCCGGCGGCGCGCTCGATCGACAGCGCGAGTCTCCCGTCGTCGAGCGGGGCGAAATGTACCGAGCGCTACCCGGCCGGCGACGGCGCGCGGGCGGTCGGCTGGACTACGGCGGCGCGCTCGATCGACATCCAGCGCCACCCGAAAGACAAAATTTCCAAAATCCAAAAATTTCAGCAGAGAGCGCTGGACGGAACTTTTGAAAGAAAAAAAAATTTTCAAAAAAAAAATTTTTCAAAAAAAAAAATTTCTGAAATTTTGCAGAGAGCGCTGGCCGGGACTTATAGGCGAAAAAGAAAATTTCAAGAAAATCTTTTATGGGGCCGTTGACGGCGCGAGCGCGGTCGGCTGGACTCCGGCGGCGCGCTCGATCGACAGCGCGGGTCTCCCGTCGTCGAGCGGGGCGAAATGTACCGAGCGCTACCCGGCCGGCGACGGCGCGCGGGCTGTCGGCTGGACTCCGGCGGCGCGTTCGATCGACAGCGCGGGTCTCCCGTCGTCGAGCGGGGCGAAATCTACCGAGCGCTACCCGGCCGGCGACGGCGCGCGGGCGGTCGGCTGGACTCCGGCGGCGCGCTCGATCGACAGCGCGAGTCTCCCGTCGTCGAGCGGGGCGAAATGTACCGAGCGCTACCCGGCCGGCGACGGCGCGCGGGCGGTCGGCTGGACTACGGCGGCGCGCTCGATCGACATCCAGCGCCACCCGAAAGACAAAATTTCCAAAATCCAAAAATTTCAGCAGAGAGCGCTGGACGGAACTTTTGAAAGAAAAAAAAAATTTTCAAAAAAAAAATTTTTCAAAAAAAAAAATTTCTAAAATTTTGCAGAGAGCGCTGGCCGGGACTTATAGGCGAAAAAGAAAATTTCAAGAAAATCTTTTATGGGGCCGTTGACGGCGCGAGCGCGGTCGGCTGGACTCCGGCGGCGCGCTCGATCGACAGCGCGGGTCTCCCGTCGTCGAGCGGGGCGAAATGTACCGAGCGCTACCCGGCCGGCGACGGCGCGCGGGCTGTCGGCTGGACTCCGGCGGCGCGCTCGATCGACAGCGCGGGTCTCCCGTCGTCGAGCGGGGCGAAATCTACCGAGCGCTACCCGGCCGGCGACGGCGCGCGGGCGGTCGGCTGGACTCCGGCGGCGCGCTCGATCGACAGCGCGAGTCTCCCGTCGTCGAGCGGGGCGAAATGTACCGAGCGCTACCCGGCCGGCGACGGCGCGCGGGCGGTCGGCTGGACTCCGGCGGCGCGCTCGATCGACAGCGCGAGTCTCCCGTCGTCGAGCGGGGCGAAATGTACCGAGCGCTACCCGGCCGGCGACGGCGCGCGGGCGGTCGGCTGGACTACGGCGGCGCGCTCGATCGACATCCAGCGCCACCCGAAAGACAAAATTTCCAAAATCCAAAAATTTCAGCAGGGAGCGCTGGACGGAACTTTTGAAAGAAAAAAAAATTTTCAAAAAAAAAAATCCAAAAATTTAGCAGAGAGCGCCGGAGAGAACATTTGAAAGAAAAAAAAATTTCCAAAAAAAAAAAAAATTTTCAAAAAAAAAATATTTCCAAAATTTCGAACTCGACCCGGACGGGGACCAAGGCGAAAAGTGCGATAAGTCCGCGCGAGCGTCGGCGGTATCCGTTCGAGCGAGCCGGGAGCGACCCGTACTAGCGTTTCGCAACCCGTACTCGGTCCGTTGCGCTTATATAGGGAGAGGTGAGTCCGCGACGGCTAACGCCGTCCGGTTCCGCTCGATCCCGTTTAGTTGCGACGAGTCGACAGTCTTGGTATTAGTAAACGATAAAGATGCTCCCTGCCGGGCCGCACGCGTTGTTGACTTTGATCTGCTGGTGGCTAGAGAGCGCCTCGGTAAGCTTCGTTCGCGAAGAACCGGCGTTCGCCATTAGAGACGAGAGTTTTAATTGACGCTGTGCGGTTTAACCGAAAGGTTGCGTTCCCACATATCGCCGCCAAGCGCTCGTAACCGTAACATTAGCGATTGCCACAGCATGCCCGCGGACGACGCTGACTTTCGCAGTTAGCGTTGTACACCTTATGCGGGCGCACTTAAATCTCGGAGGCGTCCTCTGGACGTCGTCCACAAATATGCAACGACTCGCCTCGTACCGAGCGTGAGAGCGCGGCACGACAGTTTTCCGAAACGCGCGCTCAGACCGCGTACCATGTCGCTTTCAATCTAGCGAAGGGTGTTTCTGGGAATGTTGAAGCCGTTCGCGGACGAGATTCCGCGTTATAAATTATTCTCTTTAGAACTGCTGCGGGCGGTCATGTCGTCAAGTAAACGTCGTCCTATTTCGACGTCGGCGCATCCTGCTCCACTGTGCGTGAAATGTGTGGTCGGCGCGCGCTCGTCGCTGCCGACTGATTTCGACACGGTCAGTTTTTGCTATATATTGTAATATGTAGTAGTATACTTCCGGGCCGGGCGAGAAGACAGACCGCCGCCGCTCTCGCAGCGGCGTGACGATTCTGCTCCGCCCTCGGCTCGCCGGAGGTGCGACTGTTCTCTCGATCTGCGTTACGCCAGGTCGGCGCGTTACCATCGGTGCGCGTCTTCCGAACGTGGCCGCGGACGGGTGACAGCTCCCTGGTTGATCCTGCCAGTAGTCATATGCTTGTCTCAAAGATTAAGCCATGCATGTCTCAGTACAAGCCAAATTAAGGTGAAACCGCGAAAGGCTCATTAAATCAGTTATGGTTCCTTAGATCGTACCCACATTTACTTGGATAACTGTGGTAATTCTAGAGCTAATACATGCAAACAGAGCTCCGACCGGAGACGGAAGGAGCGCTTTTATTAGATCAAAACCAATCGGCGTCGGGTTCGCCCGTCGTCGTACACCTTGGTGACTCTGAATAACTTTTTGCTGATCGCACGGTCTCGCACCGGCGACGCATCTTTCAAATGTCTGCCTTATCAACTGTCGATGGTAGGTTCTGCGCCTACCATGGTTGTAACGGGTAACGGGGAATCAGGGTTCGATTCCGGAGAGGGAGCCTGAGAAACGGCTACCACATCCAAGGAAGGCAGCAGGCGCGCAAATTACCCACTCCCGGCACGGGGAGGTAGTGACGAAAAATAACGATACGGGACTCATCCGAGGCCCCGTAATCGGAATGAGTACACTCTAAACCCTTTAACGAGGATCAATTGGAGGGCAAGTCTGGTGCCAGCAGCCGCGGTAATTCCAGCTCCAATAGCGTATATTAAAGTTGTTGCGGTTAAAAAGCTCGTAGTCGAATTTGTGTCCCGCGCCGCCGGTTCATCGCTCGCGGTGTTAACTGGCGTGTCCGCGGGACGTCCTGCCGGTGGGCTTAGCCTCTCGGGGCGGCCCAATCTCAATCCCACCGCGGTGCTCTTCATTGAGTGTCGAGGTGGGCCGGCACGTTTACTTTGAACAAATTAGAGTGCTTAAAGCAGGCTAAAATTTCGCCTGAATACTGTGTGCATGGAATAATGGAATAGGACCTCGGTTCTATTTTGTTGGTTTTCGGAACCCCGAGGTAATGATTAATAGGAACGGATGGGGGCATTCGTATTGCGACGTTAGAGGTGAAATTCTTGGATCGTCGCAAGACGGACAGAAGCGAAAGCATTTGCCAAAAACGCTTTCATTGATCAAGAACGAAAGTTAGAGGTTCGAAGGCGATCAGATACCGCCCTAGTTCTAACCATAAACGATGCCAGCTAGCGATCCGCCGACGTTCCTCCGATGACTCGGCGGGCAGCTTCCGGGAAACCAAAGCTTTTGGGTTCCGGGGGAAGTATGGTTGCAAAGCTGAAACTTAAAGGAATTGACGGAAGGGCACCACCAGGAGTGGAGCCTGCGGCTTAATTTGACTCAACACGGGAAACCTCACCAGGCCCGGACACCGGAAGGATTGACAGATTGAGAGCTCTTTCTTGATTCGGTGGGTGGTGGTGCATGGCCGTTCTTAGTTGGTGGAGCGATTTGTCTGGTTAATTCCGATAACGAACGAGACTCTAGCCTGCTAACTAGGCGTATTTTCGACATCTCAAAGGTCCGCCGACCCGGCGCTCGCGTCGCGGTCGTGCGCGATTTTTACTGTCGGCGTACAATTAATTCTTCTTAGAGGGACAGGCGGCTTCTAGCCGCACGAGATTGAGCAATAACAGGTCTGTAATGCCCTTAGATGTTCTGGGCCGCACGCGCGCTACACTGAAGGAATCAGCGTGTCTTCCCTGGCCGAACGGCCCGGGTAACCCGCTGAACCTCCTTCGTGCTAGGGATTGGGGCTTGCAATTGTTCCCCATGAACGAGGAATTCCCAGTAAGCGCGAGTCATAAGCTCGCGTTGATTACGTCCCTGCCCTTTGTACACACCGCCCGTCGCTACTACCGATTGAATGATTTAGTGAGGTCTTCGGACCGGTGCGCGGTGGCGTTTCGACGTCGCCGATGATGCTGGGAAGATGACCAAACTTGATCATTTAGAGGAAGTAAAAGTCGTAACAAGGTTTCCGTAGGTGAACCTGCGGAAGGATCATTAACGAATGTTTATAAAACATTACGTACAATTAATTAATACGATGCACGGATCGATATTAATAATGAATGAATATTAATGGCGCCCTCGGCCGACCACGTCTACGACGGCGGTCGCGTCGGCCGTACGAGCGCCGGTCGAACTGATTCGAACTGTTAAGGACTAACGAAGTCCGAGGCGTCGGCCGACCCGCGAGGGTCGGCACGCCGGAAGTCAGGTACCTAGTCGAGAGGTCCGATGACGAGAGCGCCCCCCGTGCCGCTCAGGCCGAGAGATACTGCGTACGTAAAAGCGCCGCCGGCAGCCACCGCGCAGCCGGCTCGGCGCTCCGCGCCTCGGAGTTTGAGTTTTTAAGTGTCACAACCACGGGTGAATGCGACGCTCCCGCCGGCCCCGACGGTCAGGGCACAGCGAGCTAATGCGCGCGTCCCAGTCTTGTCGTCGTGCGTCGCGCCGTCGTCGCGGTCGTATAGCGGCCGCCGGACCCCAGCGCCCCGAAACCGGCCCCGGCCTCCCTTGTCGGAGGTGCAGAGGAACGCCGGCGGAGCGCGGCGGACGGTCCGGTCGGTCATGTCGTGTACGACCGACGTCGGTCCGCAGCGTAAATTAATGAAGACGAGTGCGTCGCGCCGTCGTCGCGGTCGTATAGCGGCCGCCGGACCCCAGCGCCCCGAATCCGGCCCCGGCCTCCCTTGTCGGAGGTTCAGTGGCACGCCGGCGGAGCGCGGCGGACGGTCCGGTCGGTCATGTCGTGTACGACCGACGTCGGCCCGCAGCGTAGATTGATAAAGACGAGTGCGTCGCGCCGTCGTCGCGGTCGTATAGCGGCCGCCGGACCCCAGCGCCCCGAATCCGGCCCCGGCCTCCCTTGTCGGAGGTGCAGTGGCACGCCGGCGGAGCGCGGCGGATGGTCCGGTCGGTCATGTCGTGTACGACCGACGTCGGTCCGCGTCGCAGATTAATAAAGACGAAGACTGCGCGCAAAGGTGCTCGCACCGCCCGAAGGTGGTCGAAGGATATTCGCCTGACTAACGGAACGTTCGTCCCCGCGTACCGCGCGCCCCTCGAAAGGGGGGAGCGATCTGAGTACGGGAGCCGCGCAGGACGAACGCGTCTCGGACTTTACGTCCGCTCTGCGAAGTCAAACACCTCTCGTTCTAGCAACGTGTAAGCGTGCAAAACTTTGCGTAAGTGTAAAACCGATTAAACGCAGTACCGCGGACAGAGAGTCGCTGGTTAACTGTATGAAAGATTACCCTGAACGGTGGATCACTTGGCTCGTGGGTCGATGAAGAACGCAGCTAATTGCGCGTCAACTTGTGAACTGCAGGACACTTGAACATCGACATTTCGAACGCACATTGCGGTCCTCGGATACTGTTCCTGGACCACTCCTGGCTGAGGGTCGTTTCAATTTCCACGACTG
Source organism: Melinopterus prodromus (assembly GCA_964023965.1). Lineage (NCBI taxonomy): Eukaryota > Metazoa > Arthropoda > Insecta > Coleoptera > Scarabaeidae > Melinopterus > Melinopterus prodromus. The sequence continues at coordinate 17,729 of CAXIES010000518.1, forward strand.
CCGGGTCGGCGTACCGCCGATAACGCGAAGGCCCCCCCATGTGGTGCGCGCGCGCAGTACACGCTCCCAATCGTGTGAGCGGAACGCGCGCCGTACGTACGGGGCGTCGGTCAAGCGCGAAAAGCGGACGGCCGCCGAGGCAAGAATCTGAGCGCTCGCGCACGAGCCGCCCCCCGATACCGCGAGCGCGCCATCGCGCTCGACGTCGGGGCGGCGCGCTAACGCGTCGCTTTAAACTATCGAACGATATAATCATTCGAGCCGACCGCCATCCGCGTACCGGTAAACGATGCCCGGGCGACGCGCCGGTCGACGTGTCCGAGTGTGAATCCCCCCGCCACCGAGATTCGTCCGGGGCGGCGCGAGGTATTCGTCCGACGTCCGATCGCGCGCGTTTAGCCCGAAGGATCCCGTTGCCTACGCGGCCTGTCGGCTATCGAAAGAAACCAATGAACGCGACCTCAGAGCAGGTGAGACTACCCGCTGAATTTAAGCATATTACTAAGCGGAGGAAAAGAAACTAACTAGGATTCCCTTAGTAGCGGCGAGCGAACAGGGAAGAGCCCAGCACCGAATCCCGCGTCCGGAGACGGACGCCGGGAAATGTGGTGTTAGGGAGGATCCGTTATCCCGAGGTAGCGCGGCGCGCCCAAGTCCTTCTTGAACGGGGCCACTTACCCAGAGAGGGTGCCAGGCCCGTAGCTGGCCGCCGCATGCCGCGGGAGGGTCTCTCCTCAGAGTCGGGTTGCTTGAGAGTGCAGCCCTAAGTGGGTGGTAAACTCCATCTAAGGCTAAATATTACCACGAGACCGATAGCGAACAAGTACCGTGAGGGAAAGTTGAAAAGAACTTTGAAGAGAGAGTTCAAGAGTACGTGAAACCGTTCAGGGGTAAACCTGAGAAACCCGAAAGGTCGAAAGGGGAGATTCAGACGCGTCTCTCGGAAAGTTCGCGAGCAACGGGCGTTGCGACGCGTGGCGTTCGCGCCGCGCGCGCCGCCCGTGGCCGTCGGACTCCGAACGCGTGCACTTCTCCTCCTGTAGGACGTCGTGACCCGTTGGGCGTCGGCCTAAGGCCCGCGGTGGAGCCCGCGCGCACCTCGGTGCGTTCGGACCCGCGGTGTCCCGGCCGGCCCGACCGACGGTAAAACTATGGCGCGGGGCCGCGACTTGTTCGCGTCCGGCACGTCGCAAGCGCGGACGGCAAACCTGGCATCCGGACCTAGCGCCGGATCCGGGCCCGCCCGGCTGTTGGCGGCGTTGTCCTCGGACAGACCCTGCACACGCCAGTCCACGGCGCTATAGCTTTGGGTACTTTCAGGACCCGTCTTGAAACACGGACCAAGGAGTCTAGCATGTGCGCGAGTCATTGGGACTAAACTAAACCTAAAGGCGCAATGAAAGTGAAGGTTCGCCTCGCGCGAACCGAGGGAGGATGGGCCGGCTCACGGACCGGCCCCGCACTCCCGGGGCGTCTCGTTCTCATCGCGAGAAGAGGCGCACCCAGAGCGTACACGCTGGGACCCGAAAGATGGTGAACTATGCCTGGTCAGGACGAAGTCAGGGGAAACCCTGATGGAGGTCCGTAGCGATTCTGACGTGCAAATCGATCGTCGGAACTGGGTATAGGGGCGAAAGACTAATCGAACCATCTAGTAGCTGGTTCCCTCCGAAGTTTCCCTCAGGATAGCTGGCGCTCGCCGCGTGCGAGTCTCATTCGGTAAAGCGAATGATTAGAGGCATTGGGGTCGAAACGACCTCAACCTATTCTCAAACTTTAAATGGGTGAGATCTCCGGCTTGCTTAAACTGTGAAGCCGCGAGATATCGGATCAGAGTGCCAAGTGGGCCACTTTTGGTAAGCAGAACTGGCGCTGTGGGATGAACCAAACGCCGAGTTAAAGCGCCCAAATCGACGCTTATGGGATACCATGAAAGGCGTTGGTAACTTAAGACAGCAGGACGGTGGCCATGGAAGTCGGAATCCGCCAAGGAGTGTGTAACAACTCACCTGCCGAAGTTACTAGCCCTGAAAATGGATGGCGCTGAAGCGTCGTGCTTATACTCGGCCGTCAGCGGCATGTGAGACGCGGTCCTCGCGGACCGGCGTCATGAAGCCCTGACGAGTAGGAGGGTCGCGGCGGTGTGCGCAGAAGGACAGGGCGTGAGCCCGTCTGGAGCCGCCGTCGGTGCAGATCTTGGTGGTAGTAGCAAATACTCCAGCGAGGCCCTGGAGGACTGACGTGGAGAAGGGTTTCGTGTGAACAGCCGTTGCACACGAGTCAGTCGATCCTAAGCCCTAGGCGAAAGCCGATGTTGATGTTGGTGTATCTACGTTTGCGTAGTAGTACGGCGGACGCGTCCGTGACGTAAGACGGAACCTTCGATCGAGCGCGCGCGCCAGCTGCGGCTCCTTCGTCGTCCCTGTCGTCGTCGTCGTCGTCGAACCGTCGCAGCGGGGGTCGAGTCTCGTTCCTGGGCGCAGGAGACGCGCACGCGGACTCTCGATCGCTCTCGCACGCACCGGAGGTTAGGATGGAGGAGGACCGGAACCGCCGCTTCAAGCGGCTCGGTTCCTCGGTCCGCCGGTATCATCCGCCGCCGGACGCGCGCGCACAGAGCGACGGGAGCGCGAGCGCGACCGCGCCATCACGCGAACGATGATTCCCCGCGCGCGACGTCGACACGCGACGCGCAGCGGTCATGACGAGCAGTGAGGCCGCGGCATTATTGGCCGCGCGCGCCGATCTTAGCGGTTCCAGCCGCGAGTATGCCGGCGCCGTACGTGCATAAAGAGGCACACACCCGTCGGGCGAAAGGGAATCCGGTTCCTATTCCGGAACCCGGCAGCGGAACCGTAATTAAGTCGGGCCCTCGAAAGAGTGTTCGTCGGGGCAACCCAAAATGACCTGGAGACGCCGTCGGGAGATCCGGGAAGAGTTTTCTTTTCTGCATAAGCGCTCGAGTTCCATGGAATCCTCTAGCAGGGAGATATGGTTTGGAGCGCGAAGAGCACCGCAGTTGCGGCGGTGTCCGGATCTTCCCCTCGGACCTTGAAAATCCAGGAGAGGGCCACGGTAGGTGTCGCGCCGGTTCGTACCCATATCCGCAGCAGGTCTCCAAGGTGAACAGCCTCTAGTCGATAGAATAATGTAGGTAAGGGAAGTCGGCAAATTGGATCCGTAACTTCGGGATAAGGATTGGCTCTGAGGATCGGGGCGCGTCGGGCTTGGTCGGGAAGCGGGTATCGGCTGACGTGCCGGGCCTGGGCGAGGTAAAAGTCGTTTCGGCGACCGGATCCGAGCTCGGTCCCGTGCCTTGGCCTCCCGCGGAACTTCCTTGCTGCGAGGCCCGGTCGGGGGTTCGCTCCTGGCCGGTGTCCTCTTCGGCCGCCATTCAACGATCAGCTCAGAACTGGCACGGACTGGGGGAATCCGACTGTCTAATTAAAACAAAGCATTGCGATGGCCCCTGCGGGTGTTGACGCAATGTGATTTCTGCCCAGTGCTCTGAATGTCAACGTGAAGAAATTCAAGCAAGCGCGGGTAAACGGCGGGAGTAACTCTTCACACTCCCGTGTCGGCCCAACTCTTCGCCTTCCACCATCCTCGGCCATGCCCCACGCTTCGGTCCGCGTCTTTCCCGCGGTCGTCTGTGGTGTGGGCGGTTAATTAAACCCGTTTTTCGCGGTTTTCTCTAGCAGGGGTGTGTCCGTGTCCCAACCTTCTTTTTCCGGCAGGGTACTTATTTTGGTCCCCTGTTTGGGTGCTTCAGGTTGGCGACTTCGGGCCCCCTCTAGAGTTCTTCTTGGGCCGACCGCAGCTGTTATTTTAGCTCTTCGGAGTGTGTTTCGAGGCGAGTACTTGTTTTCCGTTCTTTTTTTATTGGGGCTCGAGAACCATTCCGGGTCCCAGCTCGTCTCCACCCACTTTTCGTCGTCATGCCGGTTTGTGTATGCGGGAAGAACTTCGCCACCGATGAGGGCATCCGTCAACATGTTCGCCGGCGTTACTGTCGCGGTGCTAATGTTAGCACCAAGTGTCCATTCTGCGACAGAGAGGACTTTGACACCTACGCCGGCATGCGTCAACACATCCGCATTGCTCATCCAGTGGAGTGGAACCACGACCTGGAGGAGCAGGCGGAAAACCGGATTTCCTTCAGGGGCAACGCATGGACCGACGAAGAGGTACTGCGGATGGCGAGGGAAGAGGCCAAGTTCACCGGCAGATTTATAAATTCACACTTAGTCGGCCTCTTCCCCAACCGGACGCAGGAGGCCATTAAATCCAGGCGTCGTCTGGCGGATTACAGAGAGCTCCTAGGTTCCCTGCGGGCCCCTGAGCAGCCTCAAAATAGAGACGTCATTGAGGAGATTGAGGAGGAGGACTGCGGTATGCAGGAGCCTCAGGTGGAGCTGGTAGAGGAAGCGTTCGATCCGTTCCCTCGGGTACCGGCTCCTACCATTGTCGAGGAAGAGGCTCCCTTGCCTGGCCAGTCATCGCCAGTGCACCCGCCCGCTCCTCCGTCGCCGCGTCGTCTCCGTCCGCGGCCGCGTCGTCCAGTCGCTGAGACTGTGGTGCGAAGCCGGAGGGGGTCTCATGTGGAGCAGGTTGGGGCGGGGACTGTTCCAGTCCCCGCCTCTCCGCTTCCCGCCGTGGCCGTTGCGGATCCCATTCTGGGATCTCCGCCGGCCGATCCTCCATCTCCCCCTCCGTTGTCGACGCCGCATCGCCCAGGCGCGGACCCAGTCTGGGAGTACATTTCCGCCTTGGTGCGTCAGCATGACGACTGGACTGACGAGGATCTCCTCCTCTATGAGGCTGCGGTGGCGGTAAAGGGGCGTCCGTTCTCCGCCGAGGTCCGTCCCGCCCTCGACAGGTGGCTCGATTCCTGTTTCCCGAAGGTCATCCCGGGAGGGTCAGCCGGCAGTACAAGGGGGGAGGCTCCCGATGGTGTCACTGGAGAGACCGCCAACCGCGCGCTCCGATACAAGGCCGCTCAGCGGATGTATGAGCTGAGTCGCAAGCGGTTGGCTAGGCACATCCTCGACGGGACAGATTTCATCTCTCCCGCCCAGTGTCCACCAATCGAGGAGATTAAGGGCCGGTACAGAACTTTGTTCTCTTCCGGTTCCCCACTCGACCTCCAGGCCATCTGGTCCTATAAGGACCACGATGTGCCTACTTATGCCCCCTTCACTGTGGCTGACGTTAGGGCGGGAATTCGCAGGATGAAGGCCACCGCACCCGGACCAGACAGAGTCACCCAGGAACAACTCCATCGTTTCCCGGTCAGAAGTTTAGTTCTATTTTTGAACCTCATCACCGCGACCGGAATCGTTCCTGGGCGTCTGAAGGAACACCGCACGGTGCTAATTCC
>CAXIES010000519.1:0-133111 GCA_964023965.1 Melinopterus prodromus
ATTTAGTTGGGTTAGTATTTTTTACCCGGAGTTTTAGTTGGGTTCGTGTTTTTTACCCGGAGTTTTAGTTGGGTTCGCATTTTTACCCGGAATTTTTAGTTGGGTTAGTATTTTTACCCGGAGTTTTAGTAGGGTTCGTATTTTTACTCGGAGTTTTAGTTGGGCTCGTAATTTTACCCGGAATTTTAGTTGGGTTCGTATTTTTAACCCGGACTTTTTAGTTGGGTTAGTATTTTTACCCGTAGTTTTAGTCGGGTTCGTATTTTTACCCGGAGTTTTAGTTGGGTTCGTAATTTTATCCAGAGTTTTAGTTGGGTTCGTATTTTTACCCGGACTTTTTAGTTGGGTTAGTATTTTTGCCCAGAGTTTTAGTTGGGTTCGTATTTTTTACCCGGAGTTTTAGTTGGGTTCGTACTTTTACCCGGAGTTTTAGTTGGGTTCGTAATTTTACCCGGAGTTTTAGTTGGGTTCGTATTTTTTACCCGGACTTTTTAGTTGGGTTAGTATTTTTACCCGGAGTTTTAGTTGGGTTCGTATTTTTACCCGGAGTTTTAGTTGGGTTCGTATTTTTACCCGGAGTTTTAGTTGGGTTCGTAATTTTAGCCGGAGTTTTAGTTGGGTTCGTATTTTTTACCCGGACTTTTTAGTTGGGTTCGTAATTGTACCCGGAGTTTTAGTTGGGTTCGTAATTTTACCCGGAGTTTTAGTTGGGTACGTAATTTTACCCGGAGGTTTAGTTGGGTTCGTAATTTTACCCGGACTTTTTAGTTGGGTTCGTATTTTTTACCCGGACTTTTAGTTGGGTTCGTAATTTTACCCGGAGTTTTAGTTGGGTTCGTAATTTTACCCGGAGTTTTAGTTGAGTTGGTAATTTTACCCGGAGTTTTAGTTGGGTTCGTAATTTTACCCGGACTTTTTAGTTGGGTTCGTAATTTTACCCGGAGTTTTAGTTGGGTTCGTAATGTTACCCGGAGTTTTACTTGGGTTCGTAATTTTACCCGAACTTTTTAGTTGGGTTCGTATTTTTTACCCGGACTTTTAGTTGGGTTCGTAATTTTACCCGGAGTTTTAGTTGGGTTCGTAATTTTACCCGGAGTTTTACTTGGGTTCGTAATTTTACCCGGACTTTTTAGTTGGATCCGTATTTTTTACCCGGACTTTTAGTTGGGTTCGTAATTTTACCCGGAGTTTTAGTTGGGTTCGTAATTTTACCCGGAGTTTTAGTTGGGTTCGTAATTTTACCCGGAGTTTTAGTTGGGTTCATATTTTTTACCCGGACTTTTTAGTTGGGGTTAGTATTTTTACCCGGAGTTTTAGTTGGGTTCGTATTTTTACCCGGAGTTTTAGTTGGGTTCGTAATTTTACCCGGAGTTTTAGTTGGGTTCGTATTTTTTACCCGGACATTTTAGTTGGGTTAGCATTTTTTACCCGGAGTTTTAGTTGGGTTCGTACTTTTACCCGGAGTTTTAGTTGGGTTCGTATTTTTTACCCGGAGTTTTAGTTGGGTTCGTATTTTTTACCCGGACTTTTTAGTTGGGTAAGTATTTTTACCCGGAGTTTTAGTTGGGTTCGTATTTTTACCCGGAGTTTTAGTTGGGTTCGTAATTTTACCCGGAGTTTTAGTTGGGTTCGTATCTTTTACCCGGACTATTTAGTTGGGTTAGTATTTTTTACCCGGAGTTTTAGTTGGGTTCGTGTTTTTTACCCGGAGTTTTAGTTGGGTTCGCATTTTTACCCGGAATTTTTAGTTGGGTTAGTATTTTTACCCGGAGTTTTAGTAGGGTTCGTATTTTTGCTCGGAGTTTTAGTTGGGTTCGTAATTTTACCCGGAATTTTAGTTGGGTTCGTATTTTTAACCCGGACTTTTTAGTTGGGTTAGTATTTTTACCCGGAGTTTTAGTTGGGTTCGTATTTTTACCCGGAGTTTTAGTTGGGTTCGTAATTTTATCCAGAGTTTTAGTTGGGTTCGTATTTTTTACCCGGACTTTTTAGTTGGGTTAGTATTTTTGCCCAGAGTTTTAGTTGGGTTCGTATTTTTTACCCGGAGTTTTAGTTGGGTTCGTACTTTTACCCGGAGTTTTAGTTGGGTTCGTAATTTTACCCGGAGTCTTAAGTTAGGTTCGTATTTTTTATCCGGACTTTTTAGTTGGGTTCGTACTTTTTACCCGGAGTTTTAGTTGGGTTCGTAATTTTACCCGGAGTTTTAGTTGGGTTCGTATTTTTTACCCGGACTTTTTAGTTGGGTTAGTATTTTTACCCGGAGTTTTAGTTGGGTTCGTATTTTTACCCGGAGTTTTAGTTGGGTTCGTATTTTTACCCGGAGTTTTAGTTGGGTTCGTAATTTTAGCCGGAGTTTTAGTTGGGTTCGTATTTTTTACCCGGACTTTTTAGTTGGGTTCGTAATTGTACCCGGAGTTTTAGTTGGGTTCGTAATTTTACCCGGAGTTTTAGTTGGGTACGTAATTTTACCCGGAGGTTTAGTTTGGTTCGTAATTTTACCCGGACTTTTTAGTTGGGTTCGTATTTTTTACCCGGTCTTTTAGTTGGGTTCGTAATTTTACCCGGAGTTTTAGTTGGGTTCGTAATTTTACCCGGAGTTTTAGTTGAGTTGGTAATTTTACCTGGAGTTTTAGTTGGGTTCGTAATTTTACCCGGACTTTTTAGTTGGGTTCGTAATTTTACCCGGAGTTTTAGTTGGGTTCGTAATGTTACCCGGAGTTTTACTTGGGTTCGTAATTTTACCCGAACTTTTTAGTTGGGTTCGTATTTTTTACCCGGACTTTTAGTTGGGTTCGTAATTTTACCCGGAGTTTTAGTTGGGTTCGTAATTTTACCCGGAGTTTTACTTGGGTTCGTAATTTTACCCGAACTTTTTAGTTGGGTTCGTATCTTTTACCCGGACTTTTAGTTGGGTTCGTAATTTTACCCGGAGTTTTAGTTGGGTTCGTAATTTTACCCGGAGTTTTAGTTGGGTTCGTAATTTTACCCGGAGTTTTACTTGGGTTCGTAATTTTACCCGGAGTTTTATTTGGGTTCGTAATTTTACCCGGAGTTTTAGTTGGGTTCGTAATTTTATCCGGAGTTTTAGTTGGGTTCGTAATTTTACTCGGACTTTTTAGTTGGGTTCGTATTTTTTACCCGGACTTTTAGTTGGGTTCGTAATTTTACCCGGAGTTTTAGTTGGGTTCGTAATTTTACCCGGACTTTTTAGTTGGGTTCGTAATTTTACCCGGACTTTTTAGTTGGGTTCGTAATTTTACCCGGACTTTTTAGTTGGGTTCGTAATTTTACCCGGAGTTTTAGTTGGGTTCGTAATTTTACCCGGACTTTTTAGTTGGGTTCGAATTTTTTACCCGGACTTTTAGTTGGGTTCGTAATTTTACCCGGAGTTTTAGTTGGGTTCGTAATTTTACCCGGAGTTTTAGTTGGGTTCGTAATTTTACCCGGAGTCTTGAGTTACCCGGACTTTTTAGTTGGGTTCGAATTTTTACCCGGACTTTTAGTTGGGTTCGTAATTTTACCCGGAGTTTTAGTTGGGTTCGTAATTTTACCCGGAGTTTTAGTTGGGTTCGTAATTTTACCCGGAGTTTTACTTGGGTTCGTAATTTTACCCGGAGTTTTACTTGGGTTCGTAATTTTACCCGGAGTTTTAGTTGGGTTCGTAATTTTACTCGGAGTTTTAGTTGGGTTCGTAATTTTACCCGGAATTTTTAGTTGGGTTCGTATTTTTTACCCGGACTTTTAGTTGGGTTCGTAATTTTACCCGGAGTTTTAGTTGGGTTCGTAATTTTACCCGGACTTTTAGTTGAGTTAGTAATTTTACCCGGAGTTTTAGTTGGGTTCGTAATTTTACCCGGACTTTTTAGTTGGGTTCGTAATTTTACCCGGAGTCTTAAGTTAGGTTCGTATTTTTTATCCGGACTTTTTAGTTGGGTTCGTATTTTTTACCCGGAGTTTTAGTTGGGTTCGTAATTTTACCCTGAGTTTTAGTTGGGTTCGCAATTTTACCCGGACTTTTTAGTTGGGTTCGTATTTTTTACCCGGACTTTTAGTTGGGTTCGTAATTTTACCCGGAGTTTTAGTTGGGTTCGTAATTTTACCCGGAGTTTTAGTTGGGTTCGTAATTTTACCCGGACTTTTTAGTTGGGTTCGTAATTTTACCCGGACTTTTTAGTTGGGTTCGTAATTTTACCCGGACTTTTAGTTGGGTTCGTAATTTTACCCGGAGTTTTAGTTGGGTTCGTAATTTTACCCGGAGTTTTAGTTGCGTTCGTAATTTTGCCCGGAGTTGTACTTGGGTTCGTAATTTTACCCGGAATTTTACTTGGGTTCGTAATTTTACCCGGAGTTTTAGTTGGGTTCGTAATTTTACCCGGAGTTTTAGTTGGGTTCGTAATTTTACCCGGACTTTTTAGTTGGGTTCGTATTTTTTACCCGGACTTTTAGTTGGGTTCGTAATTTTACCCGGAGTTTTAGTTGGGTTCGTAATTTTACCCGGAGTTTTAGTTGAGTTCGTAATTTTACCCGGAGTTTTAGTTGGGTTCGTAATTTTACCCGGACTTTTTAGTTGGGTTCGTAATTTTACCCGGACTTTTTAGTTGGGTTCGTAATTTTACCCGGAGTCTTAAGTTAGGTTCGTATTTTTTATCCGGACTTTTAAGTTGGGTTCGTATTTTTTACCCGGAGTTTTAGTTGGGTTCGTAATTTTACCCGGAGTTTTACTTGGGTTCGTAATTTTACCCGGACTTTTTAGTTGGGTTCGTACTTTTTACCCGGACTTTTAGTTGGGTTCGTAATTTTACCCGGAGTTTTAGTTGGGTTCGTAATTTTACCCGGACTTTTTAGTTGGGTTCGTAATTTTACCCGGAGTTTTAGTTGGGTTCGTAATGTTACCCGGAGTTTTACTTGGGTTCGTAAATTTACCCGAACTTTTTAGTTGGGTTCGTATTTTTTACCCGGACTTTTAGTTGGGTTCGTAATTTTACCCGGAGTTTTAGTTGGGTTCGTAATTTTACCCGGAGTTTTACTTGGGTTCGTAATTTTACCCGAACTTTTTAGTTGGGTTCGTATTTTTTACCCGGACTTTTAGTTGGGTTCGTAATTTTACCCGGAGTTTTAGTTGGGTTCGTAATTTTACCCGGAGTTTTACTTGGGTTCGTAATTTTACCCGAACTTTTTAGTTGGGTTCGTATCTTTTACCCGGACTTTTAGTTGGGTTCGTAATTTTACCCGGAGTTTTAGTTGGGTTCGTAATTTTACCCGGAGTTTTAGTTGGGTTCGTAATTTTACCCGGAGTTTTACTTGGGTTCGTAATTTTACCCGGAGTTTTATTTGGGTTCGTAATTTTACCCGGAGTTTTAGTTGGGTTCGTAATTTTACCCGGACTTTTTAGTTGGGTTCGTAATTTTACCCGGACTTTTTAGTTGGGTTCGTAATTTTACCCGGACTTTTTAGTTGGGTTCGTAATTTTACCCGGAGTTTTAGTTGGGTTCGTAATTTTACCCGGACTTTTTAGTTGGGTTCGAATTTTTTACCCGGACTTTTAGTTGGGTTCGTAATTTTACCCGGAGTTTTAGTTGGGTTCGTAATTTTACCCGGAGTTTTAGTTGGGTTCGTAATTTTACCCGGAGTCTTGAGTTACCCGGACTTTTTAGTTGGGTTCGAATTTTTACCCGGACTTTTAGTTGGGTTCGTAATTTTACTCGGAGTTTTAGTTGGGTTCGTAATTTTACCCGGAGTTTTAGTTGGATTCGTAATTTTACCCGGAGTTTTACTTGGGGTCGTAATTTTACCCGGAGTTTTACTTGGGTTCGTAATTTTACCCGGAGTTTTAGTTGGGTTCGTAATTTTACCCGGAGTTTTAGTTGGGTTCGTAATTTTACCCGGAATATTTAGTTGGGTTCGTATTTTTTACCCGGACTTTTAGTTGGGTTCGTAATTTTACCCGGAGTTTTAGTTGGGTTCGTAATTTTACCCGGACTTTTAGTTGAGTTAGTAATTTTACCCGGAGTTTTAGTTGGGTTCGTAATTTTACCCGGACTTTTTAGTTGGGTTCGTAATTTTACCCGGAGTCTAAAGTTAGGTTCGTATTTTTTATCCGGACTTTTTAGTTGGGTTCGTATTTTTTACCCGGAGTTTTAGTTGGGTTCGTAATTTTACCCTGAGTTTTAGTTGGGTTCGCAATTTTACCCGGACTTTTTAGTTGGGTTCGTATTTTTTACCCGGACTTTTAGTTGGGTTCGTAATTTTACCCGGACTTTTTAGTTGGGTTCGTAATTTTACCCGGAGTCTTAAGTTAGGTTCGTATTTTTTATCCGGACTTTTTAGTTGGGTTCGTATTTTTTACCCGGAGTTTTAGTTGGGTTCGTAATTTTACCCTGAGTTTTAGTTGGGTTCGCAATTTTACCCGGACTTTTTAGTTGGGTTCGTATTTTTTACCCGGACTTTTAGTTGGGTTCGTAATTTTACCCGGAGTTTTAGTTGGGTTTGTAATTTTACCCGGACTTTTAGTTGAGTTAGTAATTTTACCCGGAGTTTTAGTTGGGTTCGTAATTTTAGCCGGACTTTTTAGTTGGGTTCGTAATTTTACCCGGAGTCTTAAGTTAGGTTCGTATTTTTTATCCGGACTTTTTAGTTGGGTTCGTATTTTTTACCCGGAGTTTTAGTTGGGTTCGTAATTTTACCCTGAGTTTTAGTTGGGTTCGCAATTTTACCCGGACTTTTTAGTTGGGTTCGTATTTTTTACCCGGACTTTTAGTTGGGTTCGTAATTTTACCCGGAGTTTTAGTTGGGTTCGTAATTTTACCCGGAGTTTTAGTTGGGTTCGTAATTTTACCCGGACTTTTTAGTTGGGTTCGTAATTTTACCCGGACTTTTTAGTTGGGTTCGTAATTTTACCCGGACTTTTAGTTGGGTTCGTAATTTTACCCGGAGTTTTAGTTGGGTTCGTAATTTTACCCGGAGTTTTAGTTGCGTTCGTAATTTTACCCGCAGTTGTACTTGGGTTCGTAATTTTACCCGGAGTTTTACTTGGGTTCGTAATTTTACCCGGAGTTTTAGTTGGGTTCGTAATTTTACCCGGAGTTTTAGTTGGGTTCGTAATTTTACCCGGACTTTTTAGTTGGGTTCGTATTTTTTACCCGGACTTTTAGTTCGGTTCGTAATTTTACCCGGAGTTTTAGTTGGGTTCGTAATTTTACCCGGAGTTTTACTTGGGTTCGTAATTTTACCCGAACTTTTTAGTTGGGTTCGTATCTTTTACCCGGACTTTTAGTTGGGTTCGTAATTTTACCCGGAGTTTTAGTTGGGTTCGTAATTTTACCCGGAGTTTTAGTTGGGTTCGTAATTTTACCCGGAGTTTTACTTGGGTTCGTAATTTTACCCGGAGTTTTATTTGGGTTCGTAATTTTACCCGGAGTTTTAGTTGGGTTCGTAATTTTACCCGGACTTTTTAGTTGGGTTCGTAATTTTACCCGGACTTTTTAGTTGGGTTCGTAATTTTACCCGGACTTTTTAGTTGGGTTCGTAATTTTACCCGGAGTTTTAGTTGGGTTCGTAATTTTACCCGGACTTTTTAGTTGGGTTCGAATTTTTTACCCGGACTTTTAGTTGGGTTCGTAATTTTACCCGGAGTTTTAGTTGGGTTCGTAATTTTACCCGGAGTTTTAGTTGGGTTCGTAATTTTACCCGGAGTCTTGAGTTACCCGGACTTTTTAGTTGGGTTCGAATTTTTACCCGGACTTTTAGTTGGGTTCGTAATTTTACCCGGAGTTTTAGTTGGGTTCGTAATTTTACCCGGAGTTTTAGTTGGATTCGTAATTTTACCCGGAGTTTTACTTGGGTTCGTAATTTTACCCGGAGTTTTACTTGGGTTCGTAATTTTACCCGGAGTTTTAGTTGGGTTCGTAATTTTACCCGGAGTTTTAGTTGGGTTCGTAATTTTACCCGGAATATTTAGTTGGGTTCGTATTTTTTACCCGGACTTTTAGTTGGGTTCGTAATTTTACCCGGAGTTTTAGTTGGGTTCGTAATTTTACCCGGACTTTTAGTTGAGTTAGTAATTTTACCCGGAGTTTTAGTTGGGTTCGTAATTTTACCCGGACTTTTTAGTTGGGTTCGTAATTTTACCCGGAGTCTAAAGTTAGGTTCGTATTTTTTATCCGGACTTTTTAGTTGGGTTCGTATTTTTTACCCGGAGTTTTAGTTGGGTTCGTAATTTTACCCTGAGTTTTAGTTGGGTTCGCAATTTTACCCGGACTTTTTAGTTGGGTTCGTATTTTTTACCCGGACTTTTAGTTGGGTTCGTAATTTTACCCGGACTTTTTAGTTGGGTTCGTAATTTTACCCGGAGTCTTAAGTTAGGTTCGTATTTTTTATCCGGACTTTTTAGTTGGGTTCGTATTTTTTACCCGGAGTTTTAGTTGGGTTCGTAATTTTACCCTGAGTTTTAGTTGGGTTCGCAATTTTATCCGGACTTTTTAGTTGGGTTCGTATTTTTTACCCGGACTTTTAGTTGGGTTCGTAATTTTACCCGGAGTTTTAGTTGGGTTCGTAATTTTACCCGGAGTTTTAGTTGGGTTCGTAATTTTACCCGGAATTTTTAGTTGGGTTCGTATTTTTTACCCGGACTTTTAGTTGGGTTCGTAATTTTACCCGGAGTTTTAGTTGGGTTCGTAATTTTACCCGGACTTTTAGTTGAGTTAGTAATTTTACCCGGAGTTTTAGTTGGGTTCGTAATTTTAGCCGGACTTTTTAGTTGGGTTCGTAATTTTACCCGGAGTCTTAAGTTAGGTTCGTATTTTTTATCCGGACTTTTTAGTTGGGTTCGTATTTTTTACCCGGAGTTTTAGTTGGGTTCGTAATTTTACCCTGAGTTTTAGTTGGGTTCGCAATTTTACCCGGACTTTTTAGTTGGGTTCGTATTTTTTACCCGGACTTTTAGTTGGGTTCGTAATTTTACCCGGAGTTTTAGTTGGGTTCGTAATTTTACCCGGAGTTTTAGTTGGGTTCGTAATTTTACCCGGACTTTTTGGTTGGGTTCGTAATTTTACCCGGACTTTTTAGTTGGGTTCGTAATTTTACCCGGACTTTTAGTTGGGTTCGTAATTTTACCCGGAGTTTTAGTTGGGTTCGTAATTTTACCCGGAGTTTTAGTTGCGTTCGTAATTTTACCCGCAGTTGTACTTGGGTTCGTAATTTTACCCGGAGTTTTACTTGGGTTCGTAATTTTACCCGGAGTTTTAGTTGGGTTCGTAATTTTACCCGGAGTTTTAGTTGGGTTCGTAATTTTACCCGGACTTTTTAGTTGGGTTCGTATCTTTTACCCGGACTTTTAGTTGGGTTCGCAATTTTACCCGGAGTTTTAGTTGGGTTCGTAATTTTACCCGGAGTTTTAGTTGAGTTCGTAATTTTACCCGGAGTTTTAGTTGGGTTCGTAATTTTACCCGGACTTTTTAGTTGGGTTCGTAATTTTACCCGGACTTTTTAGTTGGGTTCGTAATTTTACCCGGAGTTTTAGTTGGGTTCGTAATTTTACCCGGAGTTTTAGTTGGGTTCGTATTTTTTACCCGGACTTTTTAGTTGGGGTTAGTATTTTTACCCGGAGTTTTAGTTGGGTTCGTATTTTTACCCGGAGTTTTAGTTGGGTTCGTAATTTTACCCGGAGTTTTAGTTGGGTTCGTATTTTTTACCCGGACATTTTAGTTGGGTTAGCATTTTTTACCCGGAGTTTTAGTTGGGTTCGTACTTTTACCCGGAGTTTTAGTTGGGTTCGTATTTTTTACCCGGAGTTTTAGTTGGGTTCGTATTTTTTACCCGGACTTTTTAGTTGGGTAAGTATTTTTACCCGGAGTTTTAGTTGGGTTCGTATTTTTACCCGGAGTTTTAGTTGGGTTCGTAATTTTACCCGGAGTTTTAGTTGGGTTCGTATCTTTTACCCGGACTATTTAGTTGGGTTAGTATTTTTTACCCGGAGTTTTAGTTGGGTTCGTATTTTTTACCCGGAGTTTTAGTTGGGTTCGCATTTTTTACCCGGAATTTTTAGTTGGGTTAGTATTTTTACCCGGAGTTTTAGTAGGGTTCGTATTTTTACCCGGAGTTTTAGTTGGGTTCGTAATTTTACCCGGAGTTTTAGTTGGGTTCGTATTTTTAACCCGGACTTTTTAGTTGGGTTAGTATTTTTACCCGGAGTTTTAGTTGGGTTCGTATTTTTACCCGGAGTTTTAGTTGGGTTCGTAATTTTATCCGGAGTTTTAGTTGGGTTCGTATTTTTTACCCGGACTTTTTAGTTGGGTTAGTATTTTTGCCCGGAGTTTTAGTTGGGTTCGTATTTTTTACCCGGAGTTTTAGTTGGGTTCGTAATTTTACCGGGAGTTTTAGTTGGGTTCGTAATTTTACCCGGAGTCTTAAGTTAGGTTCGTATTTTTTATCCGGACTTTTTAGTTGGGTTCGTATTTTTTACCCGGAGTTTTAGTTGGGTTCGTAATTTTACCCGGAGTTTTAGTTGGGTTCGTATTTTTTACCCGGACTTTTTAGTTGGGTTAGTATTTTTACCCGGAGTTTTAGTTGGGTACGTATTTTTACCCGGAGTTTTAGTTGGGTTCGTATTTTTACCCGGAGTTTTAGTTGGGTTCGTAATTTTAGCCGGAGTTTTAGTTGGGTTCGTATTCTTTACCCGGACTTTTTAGTTGGGTTCGTAATTTTACCCGGAGTTTTAGTTGGGTTCGTAATTTTACCCGGAGTTTTAGTTGGGTTCGTAATTTTACCCGGAGGTTTAGTTGGGTTCGTAATTTTACCCGGACTTTTTAGTTGGGTTCGTATTTTTTACCCGGACTTTTAGTTGGGTTCGTAATTTTACCCGGAGTTTTAGTTGGGTTCGTAATTTTACCCGGACTTTTAGTTGGGTTCGTAATTTTACCCGGAGTTTTAGTTGGGTTCGTAATTTTATCCGGAGTTTTAGTTGGGTTCGTAATTTTACTCGGACTTTTTAGTTGGGTTCGTATTTTTTACCCGGACTTTTAGTTGGGTTCGTAATTTTACCCGGAGTTTTAGTTGGGTTCGTAATTTTACCCGGACTTTTTAGTTGGGTTCGTAATTTTACCCGGACTTTTTAGTTGGGTTCGTAATTTTACCCGGACTTTTTAGTTGGGTTCGTAATTTTACCCGGAGTTTTAGTTGGGTTCGTAATTTTACCCGGACTTTTTAGTTGGGTTCGAATTTTTTACCCGGACTTTTAGTTGGGTTCGTAATTTTACCCGGAGTTTTAGTTGGGTTCGTAATTTTACCCGGAGTTTTAGTTGGGTTCGTAATTTTACCCGGAGTCTTGAGTTACCCGGACTTTTTAGTTGGGTTCGAATTTTTACCCGGACTTTTAGTTGGGTTCGTAATTTTACCCGGAGTTTTAGTTGGGTTCGTAATTTTACCCGGAGTTTTAGTTGGGTTCGTAATTTTACCCGGAGTTTTACTTGGGTTCGTAATTTTACCCGGAGTTTTACTTGGGTTCGTAATTTTACCCGGAGTTTTAGTTGGGTTCGTAATTTTACCCGGAGTTTTAGTTGGGTTCGTAATTTTACCCGGAATTTTTAGTTGGGTTCGTATTTTTTACCCGGACTTTTAGTTGGGTTCGTAATTTTACCCGGAGTTTTAGTTGGGTTCGTAATTTTACCCGGACTTTTAGTTGAGTTAGTAATTTTACCCGGAGTTTTAGTTGGGTTCGTAATTTTACCCGGACTTTTTAGTTGGGTTCGTAATTTTACCCGGAGTCTTAAGTTAGGTTCGTATTTTTTATCCGGACTTTTTAGTTGGGTTCGTATTTTTTACCCGGAGTTTTAGTTGGGTTCGTAATTTTACCCTGAGTTTTAGTTGGGTTCGCAATTTTACCCGGACTTTTTAGTTGGGTTCGTATTTTTTACCCGGACTTTTAGTTGGGTTCGTAATTTTACCCGGAGTTTTAGTTGGGTTCGTAATTTTACCCGGAGTTTTAGTTGGGTTCGTAATTTTACCCGGACTTTTTAGTTGGGTTCGTAATTTTACCCGGACTTTTTAGTTGGGTTCGTATTTTTACCCGGACTTTTAGTTGGGTTCGTAATTTTACCCAGTGTTTTAGTTGGGTTCGTAATTTTACCCGGAGTTTTAGTTGCGTTCGTAATTTTACCCGGAGTTGTACTTGGGTTCGTAATTTTACCCGGAGTTTTACTTGGGTTCGTAATTTTACCCGGAGTTTTAGTTGGGTTCGTAATTTTACCCGGAGTTTTAGTTGGGTTCGTAATTTTACCCGGACTTTTTAGTTGGGTTCGTATTTTTTACCCGGACTTTTAGTTGGGTTCGTAATTTTACCCGGAGTTTTAGTTGGGTTCGTAATTTTACCCGGAGTTTTAGTTGAGTTCGTAATTTTACCCGGAGTTTTAGTTGGGTTCGTAATTTTACCCGGACTTTTTAGTTGGGTTCGTAATTTTACCCGGACTTTTTAGTTGGGTTCGTAATTTTACCCGGAGTCTTAAGTTAGGTTCGTATTTTTTATCCGGACTTTTTAGTTGGGTTCGTATTTTTTACCCGGAGTTTTAGTTGGGTTCGTAATTTTACCCGGAGTTTTACTTGGGTTCGTAATTTTACCCGGACTTTTTAGTTGGGTTCGTATTTTTTACCCGGACTTTTAGTTGGGTTCGTAATTTTACCCGGAGTTTTAGTTGGGTTCGTAATTTTACCCGGAGTTTTAGTTGGGTTCGTAATTTTACCCGGAGTTTTAGTTGGGTTCGTATTTTTTACCCGGACTTTTTAGTTGGGGTTAGTATTTTTACCCGGAGTTTTAGTTGGGTTCGTATTTTTACCCGGAGTTTTAGTTGGGTTCGTAATTTTACCCGGAGTTTTAGTTGGGTTCGTATTTTTTACCCGGACATTTTAGTTGGGTTAGCATTTTTTACCCGGAGTTTTAGTTGGGTTCGTACTTTTACCCGGAGTTTTAGTTGGGTTCGTATTTTTTACCCGGAGTTTTAGTTGGGTTCGTATTTTTTACCCGGACTTTTTAGTTGGGTAAGTATTTTTACCCGGAGCTTTAGTTGGGTTCGTATTTTTACCCGGAGTTTTAGTTGGGTTCGTAATTTTACCCGGAGTTTTAGTTGGGTTCGTATCTTTTACCCGGACTATTTAGTTGGGTTAGTATTTTTTACCCGGAGTTTTAGTTGGGTTCGTATTTTTTACCCGGAGTTTTAGTTGGGTTCGCATTTTTTACCCGGAATTTTTAGTTGGGTTAGTATTTTTACCCGGAGTTTTAGTAGGGTTCGTATTTTTACCCGGAGTTTTAGTTGGGTTCGTAATTTTACCCGGAGTTTTAGTTGGGTTCGTATTTTTAACCCGGACTTTTTAGTTGGGTTAGTATTTTTACCCGGAGTTTTAGTTGGGTTCGTATTTTTACCCGGAGTTTTAGTTGGGTTCGTAATTTTATCCGGAGTTTTAGTTGGGTTCGTATTTTTTACCCGGACTTTTTAGTTGGGTTAGTATTTTTGCCCGGAGTTTTAGTTGGGTTCGTATTTTTTACCCGGAGTTTTAGTTGGGTTCGTAATTTTACCCGGAGTTTTAGTTGGGTTCGTAATTTTACCCGAAGTCTTAAGTTAGGTTCGTATTTTTTATCCGGACTTTTTAGTTGGGTTCGTATTTTTTACCCGGAGTTTTAGTTGGGTTCGTAATTTTACCCGGAGTTTTAGTTGGGTTCGTATTTTTTACCCGGACTTTTTAGTTGGGTTAGTATTTTTACCCGGAGTTTTAGTTGGGTTCGTATTTTTACCCGGAGTTTTAGTTGGGTTCGTATTTTTACCCGGAGTTTTAGTTGGGTTCGTAATTTTAGCCGGAGTTTTAGTTGGGTTCGTATTCTTTACCCGGACTTTTTAGTTGGGTTCGTAAATTTACCCGGAGTTTTAGTTGGGTTCGTAATTTTACCCGGAGTTTTAGTTGGGTTCGTAATTTTACCCGGAGGTTTAGTTGGGTTCGTAATTTTACCCGGACTTTTTAGTTGGGTTCGTATTTTTTACCCGGACTTTTAGTTGGGTTCGTAATTTTACCCGGAGTTTTAGTTGGGTTCGTAATTTTACCCGGAGTTTTAGTTGAGTTGGTAATTTTACCCGGAGTTTTAGTTGGGTTCGTAATTTTACCCGGACTTTTTATTTGGGTTCGTAATTTTACCCGGACTTTTTAGTTGGGTTCGTAATTTTACCCGTAGTTTTAGTTGGGTTCGTAATTTTACCCGGAGTTTTACTTGGGTTCGTAATTTTACCCGAACTTTTTAGTTGGGTTCGTATTTTTTACCCGGACTTTTAGTTGGGTTCGTAATTTTACCCGGAGTTTTAGTTGGGTTCGTAATTTTACCCGGAGTTTTAGTTGGGTTCGTAATTTTACCCGGAGTTTTACTTGGGTTCGTGATTTTACCCGGAGTTTTACTTGGGTTCGCAATTTTACCCGGACTTTTAGATGGGTTCGTATTTTTTACCCGGACTTTTAGTTGGGTTCGTAATTTTACCCGGAGTTTTAGTTGGGTTCGTAATTTTACCCGGAGTTTTAGTTGAGTTCGGAATTTTACCCGGACTTTTTAGTTGGGTTCGTAATTTTACCCGGACTTTTTAGTTGGGTTCGTAATTTTACCCGAACTTTTAGTTGGGTTCGTAATTTTACCCGGAGTTTTAGTTGGGTTCGTAATTTTACCCGGAGTTTTAGTTGCGTTCGTAATTTTACCCGGAGTTGTACTTGGGTTCGTAATTTTTCCCGGAGTTTTACTTGGGTTCGTAATTTTACCCGGAGTTTTAGTTGGGTTCGTAATTTTACCCGGAGTTTTAGTTGGGTTCGTGTTTTTAACCCGGACTTTTTAGTTGGGTTAGTATTTTTACCCGGAGTTTTAGTTGGGTTCGTATTTTTACCCGGAGTTTTAGTTGGGTTCGTAATTTTATCCGGAGTTTTAGTTGGGTTCGTATTTTTTACCCGGACTTTTTAGTTGGGTTAGTATTTTTGCCCGGAGTTTTAGTTGGGTTCGTATTTTTTACCCGGAGTTTTAGTTGGGTTCGTAATTTTACCCGGAGTCTTAAGTTAGGTTCGTATTTTTTATCCGGACTTTTTAGTTGGGTTCGTATTTTTTACCCGGAGTTTTAGTTGGGTTCGTATTGTTTACCCGGACTTTTTAGTTGGGTTAGTATTTTTACCCGGAGTTTTAGTTGGGTTCGTATTTTTACCCGGAGTTTAAGTTGGGTTCGTATTTTTTCCCGGAGTTTTAGTTGGGTTCGTAATTTTAGCCGGAGTTTTAGTTGGGTTCGTATTTTTTACCCGGACTTTTTAGTTGGGTTCGTAATTTTACCCGGTGTTTTAGTTGGGTTCGTAATTTTACCCGGAGTTTTAGTTGGGTTCGTAATTTTACCCGGAGTTTTAGTTGGGTTCGTAATTTTACCCGGACTTTTTAGTTGGGTTCGTATTTTTTACCCGGACTTTTAGTTGGGTTCGTAATTTTACCCGGAGTTTTAGTTGGGTTCGTAATTTTACCCGGAGTTTTAGTTAGGTTCGTAATTTTACCCGGAGTTTTACTTGGGTTCGTAATTTTACCCGGAGTTTTACTTGGGTTCGTAATTTTACCCGGAGTTTTAGTTGGGTTCGTAATTTTACCCGGAGTTTTAGTTGGGTTCGTAATTTTACCCGGACTTTTTAGTTGGGTTCGTATTTTTTACCCGGACTTTTAGTTGGGTTCGTAATTTTACCCGGAGTTTTAGTTGGGTTCGTAATTTTACCAGGACTTTTTAGTTGGGTTCGTAATTTTACCCGGACTTTTTAGTTGGGTTCGTAATTTTACCCGGACTTTTTAGTTGGGTTCGTAATTTTACCCGGAGTTTTAGTTGGGTTCGTAATTTTACCGGGACTTTTTAGTTGGGTTCGTATTTTTTACCCGGACTTTTAGTTGGGTTCGCAATTTTACCCGGAGTTTTAGCTGGGTTCGTAATTTTACCCGGAGTTTTAGTTGGGTTCGTAATTTTACCCGGAGTCTTGAGTTACCCGGACTTTTTAGTTGGGTTCGTATTTTTACCCGGACTTTTAGTTGGGTTCGTAATTTTACCCGGAGTTTTAGTTGGGTTCGTAATTTTACCCGGAGTTTTAGTTGGGTTCGTAATTTTACCCGGAGTTTTACTTGGGTTCGTAATTTTACCCGGAGTTTTACTTGGGTTCGTAATTTTACCCGGAGTTTTAGTTGGGTTCGTAATTTTACCCGGAGTTTTAGTTGGGTTCGTAATTTTACCCGGACTTTTTAGTTGGGTTCGTATTTTTTACCCGGACTTTTAGTTGGGTTCGTAATTTTACCCGGAGTTTTAGTTGGGTTCGTAATTTTACCCGGAGTTTTAGTTGGGTTCGCATTTTTTCCCCGGAATTTTTAGTTGGGTTAGTATTTTTACCCGGAGTTTTAGTAGGGTTCGTATTTTCACCCGGAGTTTTAGTTGGGTTCGTAATTTTACCCGGAGTTTTAGTTGGGTTCGTATTTTTAACCCGGACTTTTTAGTTGGGTTAGTATTTTTACCCGGAGTTTTAGTTGGGTTCGTATTTTTACCCGGAGTTTTAGTTGGGTTCGTAATTTTATCCGGAGTTTTAGTTGGGTTCGTATTTTTTACCCGGACTTTTTAGTTGGGTTAGTATTTTTGCCCGGAGTTTTAGTTGGGTTCGTATTTTTTACCCGGAGTTTTAGTTGGGTTCGTAATTTTACCCGGAGTTTTAGTTGGGTTCGTAATTTTACCCGGAGTCTTAAGTTAGGTTTGTATTTTTTATCCGGACTTTTTAGTTGGGTTCGTATTTTTTACCCGGACTTTTAGTTGGGTTCGTAATTTTACCCGGAGTTTTAGCTGGGTTCGTAATTTTACCCGGAGTTTTAGTTGGGTTCGTAATTTTACCCGGAGTCTTGAGTTACCCGGACTTTTTAGTTGGGTTCGTAATTTTACCCGGAGTTTTAGTTGGGTTCGTATTTTTTACCCGGACTTTTTAGTTGGGTTAGTATTTTTGCCCGGAGTTTTAGTTGGGTTCGTATTTTTACCCGGAGTTTTAGTTGGGTTCGTAATTTTAGCCGGAGTTTTAGTTGGGTTCGTATTTTTTACTCGGACTTTTTAGTTGGGTTCGTAATTTTACCCGGAGTTTTAGTTGGGTTCGTAATTTTACCCGGAGTTTTAGTTGGGTTCGTAATTTTACCCGGAATTTTAGTTGGGTTCGTAATTTTACCCGGACTTTTTAGTTGGGTTCGTATTTTTTACCCGGACTTTTTAGTTGGGGTTAGTATTTTTACCCGGAGTTTTAGTTGGGTTCGTATTTTTACCCGGAGTTTTAGTTGGGTTCGTAATTTTACCCGGAGTTTTAGTTGGGCTCGTAATTTTACCCGGAGTTTTAGTTGGGTTCGTAATTTTACACGGAGTTTTACTTGGGTTCGTAATTTTACACGGAGTTTTACTTATGTTCGTAATTTTACCCGGAGTTTTAGTTGGGTTCGTAATTTTACCCGGAGTTTTAGTTGGGTTCGTAATTTTACCCGGACTTTTTAGTTGGGTTCGTATTTTTTACCCGGACTTTTAGTTGGGTTCGTAATTTTACCCGGAGTTTTAGTTGGGTTCGTAATTTTACCCGGAGTTTTAGTTGGGTTCGCAATTTTACCCGGAGTTTTAGTTGGGTTCGTATTTTTTACCCGGACTTTTTAGTTGGGTTAGTATTTTTACCCGGAGTTTTAGTTGGGTTCGTATTTTTACCCGGAGTTTTAGTTGGGTTCGTATTTTTACCCGGAGTTTTAGTTGGGTTCGTAATTTTAGCCGGAGTTTTAGTTGGGTTCGTATTTTTACCCGGAGTTTTAGTTGGGTTCGTAATTTTATCCGGAGTTTTAGTTGGGTTCGTATTTTTTACCCGGACTTTTTAGTTGGGTTAGTATTTTTACCCGGAGTTTTAGTTGGGTTCGTATTTTTACCCGGAGTTTTAGTTGGGTTCGTATTTTTACCCGGAGTTTTAGTTGGGTTCGTAATTTTACCCGGAGTTTTAGTTGGGTTCGTATTTTTACCCGGAGTTTTAGTTGGGTTCGTAATTTTATCCGGAGTTTTAGTTAGGTTCGTATTTTTTACCCGGACTTTTTAGTTGGGTTAGTATTTTTGCCCGGAGTTTTAGTTGGGTTCGTATTTTTTACCCGGAGTTTTAGTTGGGTTCGTAATTTTACCCGGAGTCTTAAGTTAGGTTCGTATTTTTTATCCGGACTTTTTAGTTGGGTTCGTATTTTTTACCCGGAGTTTTAGTTGGGTTCGTAATTTTACCCGGAGTTTTAGTTGGGTTCGTATTGTTTACCCGGACTTTTTAGTTGGGTTAGTATTTTTACCCGGAGTTTTAGTTGGGTTCGTATTTTTACCCGGAGTTTAAGTTGGGTTCGTATTTTTACCCGGAGTTTTAGTTGGGTTCGTAATTTTAGCCGGAGTTTTAGTTGGGTTCGTATTTTTTACCCGGACTTTTTAGTTGGGTTCGTAATTTTACCCGGTGTTTTAGTTGGGTTCGTAATTTTACCCGGAGTTTTAGTTGGGTTCGTAATTTTACCCGGAGTTTTAGTTGGGTTCGTAATTTTACCCGGACTTTTTAGTTGGGTTCGTATTTTTTACCCGGACTTTTAGTTGGGTTCGTAATTTTACCCGGAGTTTTAGTTGGGTTCGTAATTTTACCCGGAGTTTTAGTTGGGTTCGTAATTTTACCCGGAGTTTTACTTGGGTTCGTAATTTTACCCGGAGTTTTACTTGGGTTCGTAATTTTACCCGGAGTTTTAGTTGGGTTCGTAATTTTACCCGGAGTTTTAGTTGGGTTCGTAATTTTACCCGGACTTTTTAGTTGGGTTCGTATTTTTTACCCGGACTTTTAGTTGGGTTCGTAATTTTACCCGGAGTTTTAGTTGGGTTCGTAATTTTACCCGGAGTTTTAGTTGGGTTCGCATTTTTTCCCCGGAATTTTTAGTTGGGTTAGTATTTTTACCCGGAGTTTTAGTAGGGTTCGTATTTTCACCCGGAGTTTTAGTTGGGTTCGTAATTTTACCCGGAGTTTTAGTTGGGTTCGTATTTTTAACCCGGACTTTTTAGTTGGGTTAGTATTTTTACCCGGAGTTTTAGTTGGGTTCGTATTTTTACCCGGAGTTTTA
Source organism: Melinopterus prodromus (assembly GCA_964023965.1). Classification (NCBI taxonomy): domain Eukaryota; kingdom Metazoa; phylum Arthropoda; class Insecta; order Coleoptera; family Scarabaeidae; genus Melinopterus; species Melinopterus prodromus. The sequence goes on from CAXIES010000519.1 coordinate 19,154, forward strand.
GTTGGGTTCGTAATTTTATCCGGAGTTTTAGTTGGGTTCGTATTTTTTACCCGGACTTTTTAGTTGGGTTAGTATTTTTGCCCGGAGTTTTAGTTGGGTTCGTATTTTTTACCCGGAGTTTTAGTTGGGTTCGTAATTTTACCCGGAGTTTTAGTTGGGTTCGTAATTTTACCCGGAGTCTTAAGTTAGGTTTGTATTTTTTATCCGGACTTTTTAGTTGGGTTCGTATTTTTTACCCGGACTTTTAGTTGGGTTCGTAATTTTACCCGGAGTTTTAGCTGGGTTCGTAATTTTACCCGGAGTTTTAGTTGGGTTCGTAATTTTACCCGGAGTCTTGAGTTACCCGGACTTTTTAGTTGGGTTCGTAATTTTACCCGGAGTTTTAGTTGGGTTCGTATTTTTTACCCGGACTTTTTAGTTGGGTTAGTATTTTTGCCCGGAGTTTTAGTTGGGTTCGTATTTTTACCCGGAGTTTTAGTTGGGTTCGTAATTTTAGCCGGAGTTTTAGTTGGGTTCGTATTTTTTACCCGGACTTTTTAGTTGGGTTCGTAATTTTACCCGGAGTTTTAGTTGGGTTCGTAATTTTACCCGGAGTTTTAGTTGGGTTCGTAATTTTACCCGGAATTTTAGTTGGGTTCGTAATTTTACCCGGACTTTTTAGTTGGGTTCGTATTTTTTACCCGGACTTTTTAGTTGGGGTTAGTATTTTTACCCGGAGTTTTAGTTGGGTTCGTATTTTTACCCGGAGTTTTAGTTGGGTTCGTAATTTTACCCGGAGTTTTAGTTGGGCTCGTAATTTTACCCGGAGTTTTAGTTGGGTTCGTAATTTTACCCGGAGTTTTACTTGGGTTCGTAATTTTACACGGAGTTTTACTTATGTTCGTAATTTTACCCGGAGTTTTAGTTGGGTTCGTAATTTTACCCGGAGTTTTAGTTGGGTTCGTAATTTTACCCGGACTTTTTAGTTGGGTTCGTATTTTTTACCCGGACTTTTAGTTGGGTTCGTAATTTTACCCGGAGTTTTAGTTGGGTTCGTAATTTTACCGGAGTTTTAGTTGGGTTCGCAATTTTACCCGGAGTTTTAGTTGGGTTCGTATTTTTTACCCGGACTTTTTAGTTGGGTTAGTATTTTTACCCGGAGTTTTAGTTGGGTTCGTATTTTTACCCGGAGTTTTAGTTGGGTTCGTATTTTTACCCGGTTTAGTTGGGTTCGTAATTTTAGCCGGAGTTTTAGTTGGGTTCGTATTTTTACCCGGAGTTTTAGTTGGGTTCGTAATTTTATCCGGAGTTTTAGTTGGGTTCGTATTTTTTACCCGGACTTTTTAGTTGGGTTAGTATTTTTACCCGGAGTTTTAGTTGGGTTCGTATTTTTACCCGGAGTTTTAGTTGGGTTCGTATTTTTACCCGGAGTTTTTAGTTGGGTTCGTAATTTTACCCGGAGTTTTAGTTGGGTTCGTATTTTTACCCGGAGGTTTTAGTTGGGTTCGTAATTTTATCCGGAGTTTTAGTTAGGTTCGTATTTTTTACCCGGACTTTTTAGTTGGGTTAGTATTTTTGCCCGGAGTTTTAGTTGGGTTCGTATTTTTTACCCGGAGTTTTAGTTGGGTTCGTAATTTTACCCGGAGTCTTAAGTTAGGTTCGTATTTTTTATCCGGACTTTTTAGTTGGGTTCGTATTTTTTACCCGGAGTTTTAGTTGGGTTCGTAATTTTACCCGGAGTTTTAGTTGGGTTCGTATTGTTTACCCGGACTTTTTAGTTGGGTTAGTATTTTTACCCGGAGTTTTAGTTGGGTTCGTATTTTTACCCGGAGTTTAAGTTGGGTTCGTATTTTTACCCGGAGTTTTAGTTGGGTTCGTAATTTTAGCCGGAGTTTTAGTTGGGTTCGTATTTTTTACCCGGATTTTTTAGTTGGGTTCGTAATTTTACCCGGTGTTTTAGTTGGGTTCGTAATTTTACCCGGAGTTTTAGTTGGGTTCGTAATTTTACCCGGAGTTTTAGTTGGGTTCGTAATTTTACCCGGACTTTTTAGTTGGGTTCGTATTTTTTACCCGGACTTTTAGTTGGGTTCGTAATTTTACCCGGAGTTTTAGTTGGGTTCGTAATTTTACCCGGAGTTTTAGTTAGGTTCGTAATTTTACCCGGAGTTTTACTTGGGTTCGTAATTTTACCCGGAGTTTTACTTGGGTTCGTAATTTTACCCGGAGTTTTAGTTGGGTTCGTAATTTTACCCGGAGTTTTAGTTGAGTTCGTAATTTTACCCGGACTTTTTAGTTGGGTTCGTATTTTTTACCCGGACTTTTAGTTGGGTTCGTAATTTAACCCGGAGTTTTAGTTGGGTTCGTAATTTTACCAGGACTTTTTAGTTGGGTTCGTAATTTTACCCGGACTTTTTAGTTGGGTTCGTAATTTTACGCGGACTTTTTTGTTGGGTTCGTAATTTTACCCGGAGTTTTAGTTGGGTTCGTAATTTTACCCGGACTTTTTAGTTGGGTTCGAATTTTTTACCCGGACTTTTAGTTGGGTTCATAATTTTACCCGGAGTTTTAGTTGGGTTCGTAATTTTACCGGGACTTTTTTAGTTGGGTTCGTATTTTTTACCCGGACTTTTAGTTGGGTTCGCAATTTTACCCGGAGTTTAGCTGGATTCGTAATTTTACCCGGAGTTTTAGTTGGGTTCGTAATTTTACCCGGAGTCTTGAGTTACCCGGACTTTTTAGTTGGGTTCGTATTTTTACCCGGACTTTTAGTTGGGTTCGTAATTTTACCCGGAGTTTTAGTTGGGTTCGTAATTTTACCCGGAGTTTTAGTTGGGTTCGTAATTTTACCCGGAGTTTTACTTGGGTTCGTAATTTTACCCGGAGTTTTACTTGGGTTCGTAATTTTACCCGGAGTTTTAGTTGGGTTCGTAATTTTACCCGGACTTTTTAGTTGGGTTCGTATTTTTTACCCGGACTTTTAGTTGGGTTCGTAATTTTACCCGGAGTTTTAGTTGGGTTCGTAATTTTACCCGGAGTTTTAGTTAGGTTCGTAATTTTACCCGGAGTTTTACTTGGGTTCGTAATTTTACCCGGAGTTTTACTTGGGTTCGTTAATTTTACCCGGAGTTTTAGTTGGGTTCGTAATTTTACCCGGAGTTTTAGTTGGGTTCGTAATTTTACCCGGACTTTTTAGTTGGGTTCGTATTTTTTACCCGGACTTTTAGTTGGGTTCGTAATTTTACCCGGAGTTTTAGTTGGGTTCGTAATTTTACCAGGACTTTTTAGTTGGGTTCGTAATTTTACCCGGACTTTTTAGTTGGGTTCGTAATTTTACCCGGACTTTTTAGTTGGGTTCGTAATTTTACCCGGAGTTTTAGTTGGGTTCGTAATTTTACCCGGACTTTTTAGTTGGGTTCGAATTTTTTACCCGGACTTTTAGTTGGGTTCATAATTTTACCCGGAGTTTTAGTTGGGTTCGTAATTTTACCGGGACTTTTTAGCTGGGTTCGTATTTTTTACCCGGACTTTTAGTTGGGTTCGCAATTTTACCCGGAGTTTTAGCTGGGTTCGTAATTTTACCCGGAGTTTTAGTTGGGTTCGTAATTTTACCCGGAGTCTTGAGTTACCCGGACTTTTTAGTTGGGTTCGTATTTTTACCCGGACTTTTAGTTGGGTTCGTAATTTTACCCGGAGTTTTAGTTGGGTTCGTAATTTTACCCGGAGTTTTAGTTGGGTTCGTAATTTTACCCGGAGTTTTACTTGGGTTCGTAATTTTACCCGGAGTTTTACTTGGGTTCGTAATTTTACCCGGAGTTTTAGTTGGGTTCGTAATTTTACCCGGAGTTTTAGTTGGGTTCGTAATTTTACCCGGACTTTTTAGTTGGGTTCGTATTTTTTACCCGGACTTTTAGTTGGGTTCGTAATTTTACCCGGAGTTTTAGTTGGGTTCGTAATTTTACCCGGAGTTTTAGTTGGGTTCGCATTTTTTCCCCGGAATTTTTAGTTGGGTTAGTATTTTTACCCGGAGTTTTAGTAGGGTTCGTATTTTCACCCGGAGTTTTAGTTGGGTTCGTAATTTTACCCGGAGTTTTAGTTGGGTTCGTATTTTTAACCCGGACTTTTTAGTTGGGTTAGTATTTTTACCCGGAGTTTTAGTTGGGTTCGTATTTTTACCCGGAGTTTTAGTTGGGTTCGTAATTTTATCCGGAGTTTTAGTTGGGTTCGTATTTTTTACCCGGACTTTTTAGTTGGGTTAGTATTTTTGCCCGGAGTTTTAGTTGGGTTCGTATTTTTTACCCGGAGTTTTAGTTGGGTTCGTAATTTTACCCGGAGTTTTAGTTGGGTTCGTAATTTTACCCGGAGTCTTAAGTTAGGTTTGTATTTTTTATCCGGACTTTTTAGTTGGGTTCGTATTTTTTACCCGGACTTTTAGTTGGGTTCGTAATTTTACCCGGAGTTTTAGCTGGGTTCGTAATTTTACCCGGAGTTTTAGTTGGGTTCGTAATTTTACCCGGAGTCTTGAGTTACCCGGACTTTTTAGTTGGGTTCGTAATTTTACCCGGAGTTTTAGTTGGGTTCGTATTTTTTACCCGGACTTTTTAGTTGGGTTAGTATTTTTGCCCGGAGTTTTAGTTGGGTTCGTATTTTTACCGGAGTTTTAGTTGGGTTCGTAATTTTAGCCGGAGTTTTAGTTGGGTTCGTATTTTTTACCCGGACTTTTTAGTTGGGTTCGTAATTTTACCCGGAGTTTTAGTTGGGTTCGTAATTTTACCCGGAGTTTTAGTTGGGTTCGTAATTTTACCCGGAATTTTAGTTGGGTTCGTAATTTTACCCGGACTTTTTAGTTGGGTTCGTATTTTTTACCCGGACTTTTTAGTTGGGGTTAGTATTTTTACCCGGAGTTTTAGTTGGGTTCGTATTTTTACCCGGAGTTTTAGTTGGGTTCGTAATTTTACCCGGAGTTTTAGTTGGGCTCGTAATTTTACCCGGAGTTTTAGTTGGGTTCGTAATTTTACCCGGAGTTTTACTTGGGTTCGTAATTTTACACGGAGTTTTACTTATGTTCGTAATTTTACCCGGAGTTTTAGTTGGGTTCGTAATTTTACCCGGAGTTTTAGTTGGGTTCGTAATTTTACCCGGACTTTTTAGTTGGGTTCGTATTTTTTACCCGGACTTTTAGTTGGGTTCGTAATTTTACCCGGAGTTTTAGTTGGGTTCGTAATTTTACCCGGAGTTTTAGTTGGGTTCGCAATTTTACCCGGAGTTTTAGTTGGGTTCGTATTTTTTACCCGGACTTTTTAGTTGGGTTAGTATTTTTACCCGGAGTTTTAGTTGGGTTCGTATTTTTACCCGGAGTTTTAGTTGGGTTCGTATTTTTACCCGGAGTTTTAGTTGGGTTCGTAATTTTAGCCGGAGTTTTAGTTGGGTTCGTATTTTTACCCGGAGTTTTAGTTGGGTTCGTAATTTTATCCGGAGTTTTAGTTGGGTTAGTATTTTTACCCGGAGTTTTAGTTGGGTTCGTATTTTTACCCGGAGTTTTAGTTGGGTTCGTATTTTTACCCGGAGTTTTAGTTGGGTTCGTAATTTTACCCGGAGTTTTAGTTGGGTTCGTATTTTTACCCGGAGTTTTAGTTGGGTTCGTAATTTTATCCGGAGTTTTAGTTAGGTTCGTATTTTTTACCCGGACTTTTTAGTTGGGTTAGTATTTTTGCCCGGAGTCTTAAGTTAGGTTCGTATTTTTTATCCGGACTTTTTAGTTGGGTTCGTATTTTTTACCCGGAGTTTTAGTTGGGTTCGTAATTTTACCCGGAGTTTTAGTTGGGTTCGTATTGTTTACCCGGACTTTTTAGTTGGGTTAGTATTTTTACCCGGAGTTTTAGTTGGGTTCGTATTTTTACCCGGAGTTTAAGTTGGGTTCGTATTTTTACCCGGAGTTTTAGTTGGGTTCGTAATTTTAGCCGGAGTTTTAGTTGGGTTCGTATTTTTTACCCGGACTTTTTAGTTGGGTTCGTAATTTTACCCGGTGTTTTAGTTGGGTTCGTAATTTTACCCGGAGTTTTAGTTGGGTTCGTAATTTTACCCGGAGTTTTAGTTGGGTTCGTAATTTTACCCGGACTTTTTAGTTGGGTTCGTATTTTTTACCCGGACTTTTAGTTGGGTTCGTAATTTTACCCGGAGTTTTAGTTGGGTTCGTAATTTTACCCGGAGTTTTAGTTAGGTTCGTAATTTTACCGGGAGTTTTACTTGGGTTCGTAATTTTACCCGGAGTTTTACTTGGGTTCGTAATTTTACCCGGAGTTTTAGTTGGGTTCGTAATTTTACCCGGAGTTTTAGTTGGGTTCGTAATTTTACCCGGACTTTTTAGTTGGGTTCGTATTTTTTACCCGGACTTTTAGTTGGGTTCGTAATTTTACCCGGAGTTTTAGTTGGGTTCGTAATTTTACCAGGACTTTTTAGTTGGGTTCGTAATTTTACCCGGACTTTTTAGTTGGGTTCGTAATTTTACGCGGACTTTTTAGTTGGGTTCGTAATTTTACCCGGAGTTTTAGTTGGGTTCGTAATTTTACCCGGACTTTTTAGTTGGGTTCGAATTTTTTACCCGGACTTTTAGTTGGGTTCATAATTTTACCCGGAGTTTTAGTTGGGTTCGTAATTTTACCGGGACTTTTTAGTTGGGTTCGTATTTTTTACCCGGACTTTTAGTTGGGTTCGCAATTTTACCCGGAGTTTTAGCTGGGTTCGTAATTTTACCCGGAGTTTTAGTTGGGTTCGTAATTTTACCCGGAGTCTTGAGTTACCCGGACTTTTTAGTTGGGTTCGTATTTTTACCCGGACTTTTAGTTGGGTTCGTAATTTTACCCGGAGTTTTAGTTGGGTTCGTAATTTTACCCGGAGTTTTAGTTGGGTTCGTAATTTTACCCGGAGTTTTACTTGGGTTCGTAATTTTACCCGGAGTTTTACTTGGGTTCGTAATTTTACCCGGAGTTTTAGTTGGGTTCGTAATTTTACCCGGAGTTTTAGTTGGGTTCGTAATTTTACCCGGACTTTTTAGTTGGGTTCGTATTTTTTACCCGGACTTTTAGTTGGGTTCGTAATTTTACCCGGAGTTTTAGTTGGGTTCGTAATTGTACCCGGAGTTTTAGTTGGGTTCGCATTTTTTCCCCGGAATTTTTAGTTGGGTTAGTATTTTTACCCGGAGTTTTAGTAGGGTTCGTATTTTCACCCGGAGTTTTAGTTGGGTTCGTAATTTTACAAGGAGTTTTAGTTGGGTTCGTATTTTTAACCCGGACTTTTTAGTTGGGTTAGTATTTTTACCCGGAGTTTTAGTTGGGTTCGTATTTTTACCCGGAGTTTTAGTTGGGTTCGTAATTTTATCCGGAGTTTTAGTTGGGTTCGTATTTTTTACCCGGACTTTTTAGTTGGGTTAGTATTTTTGCCCGGAGTTTTAGTTGGGTTCGTATTTTTTACCCAGAGTTTTAGTTGGGTTCGTAATTTTACCCGGAGTTTTAGTTGGGTTCGTAATTTTACCCGGAGTCTTAAGTTAGGTTTGTATTTTTTATCCGGACTTTTTAGTTGGGTTCGTATTTTTTACCCGGAGTTTTAGTTGGGTTCGTAATTTTACCCGGAGTTTTAGTTGGGTTCGTATTTTTTACCCGGACTTTTTAGTTGGGTTAGTATTTTTGCCCGGAGTTTTAGTTGGGTTCGTATTTTTACCCGGAGTTTTAGTTGGGTTCGTAATTTTAGCCGGAGTTTTAGTTGGGTTCGTATTTTTTACCCGGACTTTTTAGTTGGGTTCGTAATTTTACCCGGAGTTTTAGTTGGGTTCGTAATTTTACCCGGAGTTTTAGTTGGGTTCGTAATTTTACCCGGAATTTTAGTTGGGTTCGTAATTTTACCCGGACTTTTTAGTTGGGTTCGTATTTTTTACCCGGACTTTTTAGTTGGGGTTAGTATTTTTACCCGGAGTTTTAGTTGGGTTCGTATTTTTACCCGGAGTTTTAGTTGGGTTCGTAATTTTACCCGGAGTTTTAGTTGGGCTCGTAATTTTACCCGGAGTTTTAGTTGGGTTCGTAATTTTACCCGGAGTTTTACTTGGGTTCGTAATTTTACCCGGAGTTTTAGTTGGGTTCGTAATTTTACCCGGAATTTTAGTTGGGTTCGTAATTTTACCCGGACTTTTTAGTTGGGTTCGTATTTTTTACCCGGACTTTTAGTTGGGTTCGTAATTTTACCCGGAGTTTTAGTTGGGTTCGTAATTTTACCCGGAGTTTTAGTTGGGTTCGCAATTTTACCCGGAGTTTTAGTTGGGTTCGTATTTTTTACCCGGACTTTTTAGTTGGGTTAGTATTTTTACCCGGAGTTTTAGTTGGGTTCGTATTTTTACCCGGAGTTTTAGTTGGGTTCGTATTTTTACCCGGAGTTTTAGTTGGGTTCGTAATTTTAGCCGGAGTTTTAGTTGGGTTCGTATTTATTACCCGGACTTTTTAGTTGGGTTCGTAATTTTACCCGGAGTTTTAGTTGGGTTCGCAATTTTACCCGGAGTTTTAGTTGGGTTCGTAATTTTACCCGGAGTTTTAGTTGGGTTCGTAATTTTACCCGGACTTTTTAGTTGGATTCGTATTTTTTACCCGGGCTTTTAGTTGGGTTCGTAATTTTACCCGGAGTTTTAGTTGGGTTCGTAATTTTACCCGGAGTTTTAGTTGAGTTGGTAATTCTACCCGGAGTTTTAGTTGGGTTCGTAATTTTACCCGGACTTTTTAGTTGGGTTCGTATTTTTTACCCGGACTTTTAGTTGGGTTCGTAATTTTACCCGGAGTTTTAGTTGGGTTCGTAATTTTACCCGGAGTTTTAGTTGGGTTCGTAATTTTACCCGGAGCTTTACTTGGGTTCGTAATTTTACCCGGAGTTTTACTTGGGTTCGTAATTTTACCCGGAGTTTTAGTTGGGTTCGTAATTTTACCCGGAGTTTTAGTTGGGTTCGTAATTTTACCCGGACTTTTTAGTTGGGTTCGTATTTTTTACCCGGACTTTTAGTTGGGTTCGTAATTTTACCCGGAGATTTAGTTGGGTTCGTAATTTTACCAGGACTTTTTAGTTGGGTTCGTAATTTTACCCGGACTTTTTAGTTGGGTTCGTAATTTTACCCGGACTTTTTAGTTGGGTTCGTAATTTTACCCGGAGTTTTAGTTGAGTTCGTAATTTTACCCGGACTTTTTAGTTGGGTTCGAATTTTTTACCCGGACTTTTAGTTGGGTTCATAATTTTACCCGGAGTTTTAGTTGGGTTCATAATTTTACCGGGACTTTTAGGTTGGGTTCGTATTTTTTACCCGGACTTTTAGTTGGGTTCGTAATTTTACCCGGAGTTTTAGTTGGGTTCGTAATTTTACCCGGAGTTTTAGTTGGGTTCGTAATTTTACCCGGAGTCTTGAGTTACCCGGACTTTGTAGTTGGGTTCGTATTTTTACCCGGACTTTTAGTTGGGTTCGTAATTTTACCCTTAGTTTTAGTTGGGTTCGTAATTTTACCCGGAGTTTTAGTTGGGTTCGTAATTTTACCCGGACTTTTTAGTTGGGTTCGTATTTTTTACCCGGACTTTTAGTTGGGTTCGTAATTTTACCCGGAGTTTTAGTTGGGTTCGTAATTTTACCCGGAGTTTTAGTTGGGTTCGTATTTTTTACCCGGACTTTTTAGTTGGGTTAGTATTTTTACCCGGAGTGTTAGTTGGGTTCGTATTTTTACCCGGAGTTTTAGTTGGGTTCGTATTTTTACCCGGAGTTTTAGTTGGGTTCGTAATTTTAGCCGGAGTTTTAGTTGGGTTCGTATTTTTACCCGGAGTTTTAGTTGGGTTCGTAATTTTATCCGGAGTTTTAGTTGGGTTCGTATTTTTTACCCGGACTTTTTAGTTGGGTTAGTATTTTTACCCGGAGTTTTAGTTGGGTTCGTATTTTTACCCGGAGTTTTAGTTGGGTTCGTATTTTTACCCGGAGTTTTAGTTGGGTTCGTAATTTTACCCGGAGTTTTAGTTGGGTTCGTATTTTTACCCGGAGTTTTAGTTGGGTTCGTAATTTTATCCGGAGTTTTAGTTGGGTTCGTATTTTTTACCCGGACTTTTTAGTTGGGTTAGTATTTTTGCCCGGAGTTTTAGTTGGGTTCGTATTTTTTACCCGGAGTTTTAGTTGGGTTCGTAATTTTACCCGGAGTCTTAAGTTAGGTTCGTATTTTTTATCCGGACTTTTTAGTTGGGTTCGTATTTTTTACCCGGAGTTTTAGTTGGGTTCGTAATTTTACCCGGAGTTTTAGTTGGGTTCGTATTGTTTACCCGGACTTTTTAGTTGGGTTAGTATTTTTACCCGGAGTTTTAGTTGGGTTCGTATTTTTACCCGGAGTTTAAGTTGGGTTCGTATTTTTACCCGGAGTTTTAGTTGGGTTCGTAATTTTAGCCGGAGTTTTAGTTGGGTTCGTATTTTTTACCCGGACTTTTTAGTTGGGTTCGTAATTTTACCCGGTGTTTTAGTTGGGTTCGTAATTTTACCCGGAGTTTTAGTTGGGTTCGTAATTTTACCCGGAGTTTTAGTTGGGTTCGTAATTTTACCCGGACTTTTTAGTTGGGTTCGTATTTTTTACCCGGACTTTTAGTTGGGTTCGTAATTTTACCCGGACTTTGTAGTTGGGTTCGTATTTTTACCCGGACTTTTAGTTGGGTTCGTAATTTTACCCTTAGTTTTAGTTGGGTTCGTAATTTTACCCGGAGTTTTAGTTGGGTTCGTAATTTTACCCGGACTTTTTAGTTGGGTTCGTATTTTTTACCCGGACTTTTAGTTGGGTTCGTAATTTTACCCGGAGTTTTAGTTGGGTTCGTAATTTTACCCGGAGTTTTAGTTGGGTTCGTATTTTTTACCCGGACTTTTTAGTTGGGTTAGTATTTTTACCCGGAGTGTTAGTTGGGTTCGTATTTTTACCCGGAGTTTTAGTTGGGTTCGTATTTTTACCCGGAGTTTTAGTTGGGTTCGTAATTTTAGCCGGAGTTTTAGTTGGGTTCGTATTTTTACCCGGAGTTTTAGTTGGGTTCGTAATTTTATCCGGAGTTTTAGTTGGGTTCGTATTTTTTACCCGGACTTTTTAGTTGGGTTAGTATTTTTACCCGGAGTTTTAGTTGGGTTCGTATTTTTACCCGGAGTTTTAGTTGGGTTCGTATTTTTACCCGGAGTTTTAGTTGGGTTCGTAATTTTACCCGGAGTTTTAGTTGGGTTCGTATTTTTACCCGGAGTTTTAGTTGGGTTCGTAATTTTATCCGGAGTTTTAGTTGGGTTCGTATTTTTTACCCGGACTTTTTAGTTGGGTTAGTATTTTTGCCCGGAGTTTTAGTTGGGTTCGTATTTTTTACCCGGAGTTTTAGTTGGGTTCGTAATTTTACCCGGAGTCTTAAGTTAGGTTCGTATTTTTTATCCGGACTTTTTAGTTGGGTTCGTATTTTTTACCCGGAGTTTTAGTTGGGTTCGTAATTTTACCCGGAGTTTTAGTTGGGTTCGTATTGTTTACCCGGACTTTTTAGTTGGGTTAGTATTTTTACCCGGAGTTTTAGTTGGGTTCGTATTTTTACCCGGAGTTTAAGTTGGGTTCGTATTTTTACCCGGAGTTTTAGTTGGGTTCGTAATTTTAGCCGGAGTTTTAGTTGGGTTCGTATTTTTTACCCGGACTTTTTAGTTGGGTTCGTAATTTTACCCGGTGTTTTAGTTGGGTTCGTAATTTTACCCGGAGTTTTAGTTGGGTTCGTAATTTTACCCGGAGTTTTAGTTGGGTTCGTAATTTTACCCGGACTTTTTAGTTGGGTTCGTATTTTTTACCCGGACTTTTAGTTGGGTTCGTAATTTTACCCGGAGTTTTAGTTGGGTTCGTAATTTTACCCGGAGTTTTAGTTAGGTTCGTAATTTTACCCGGAGTTTTACTTGGGTTCGTAATTTTACCCGGAGTTTTACTTGGGTTCGTAATTTTACCCGGAGTTTTAGTAGGGTTCGTAATTTTACCCGGAGTTTTAGTTGGGTTCGTAATTTTACCCGGACTTTTTAGTTGGGTTCGTATTTTTTACCCGGACTTTTAGTTGGGTTCGTAATTTTACCCGGAGTTTTAGTTGGGTTCGTAATTTTACCAGGACTTTTTAGTTGGGTTCGTAATTTTACCCGGACTTTTTAGTTGGGTTCGTAATTTTACCCGGACTTTTTAGTTGGGTTCGTAATTTTACCCGGAGTTTTAGTTGGGTTCGTAATTTTACCCGGACTTTTTAGTTGGGTTCGAATTTTTTACCCGGACTTTTAGTTGGGTTCATAATTTTACCCGGAGTTTTTGTTGGGTTCGTAATTTTACCGGGACTTTTTAGTTGGGTTCGTATTTTTTACCCGGACTTTTAGTTGGGTTCGCAATTTTACCCGGAGTTTTAGCTGGGTTCGTAATTTTACCCGGAGTTTTAGTTGGGTTCGTAATTTTACCCGGAGTCTTGAGTTACCCGGACTTTTTAGTTGGGTTCGTATTTTTACCCGGACTTTTAGTTGGGTTCGTAATTTTACCCGGAGTTTTAGTTGGGTTCGTAATTTTACCCGGAGTTTTAGTTGGGTTCGTAATTTTACCCGGAGTTTTACTTGGGTTCGTAATTTTACCCGGAGTTTTACTTGGGTTCGTAATTTTACCCGGAGTTTTAGTTGGGTTCGTAATTTTACCCGGAGTTTTAGTTGGGTTCGTAATTTTACCCGGACTTTTTAGTTGGGTTCGTATTTTTTACCCGGACTTTTAGTTGGGTTCGTAATTTTACCCGGAGTTTTAGTTGGGTTCGTAATTGTACCCGGAGTTTTAGTTGGGTTCGCATTTTTTCCCCGGAATTTTTAGTTGGGTTAGTATTTTTACCCGGAGTTTTAGTAGGGTTCGTATTTTCACCCGGAGTTTTAGTTGGGTTCGTAATTTTACCCGGAGTTTTAGTTGGGTTCGTATTTTTAACCCGGACTTTTTAGTTGGGTTAGTATTTTTACCCGGAGTTTTAGTTGGGTTCGTATTTTTACCCGGAGTTTTAGTTGGGTTCGTAATTTTATCCGGAGTTTTAGTTGGGTTCGTATTTTTTACCCGGACTTTTTAGTTGGGTTAGTATTTTTGCCCGGAGTTTTAGTTGGGTTCGTATTTTTTACCCGGAGTTTTAGTTGGGTTCGTAATTTTACCCGGAGTTTTAGTTGGGTTCGTAATTTTACCCGGAGTCTTAAGTTAGGTTTGTATTTTTTATCCGGACTTTTTAGTTGGGTTCGTATTTTTTACCCGGAGTTTTAGTTGGGTTCGTAATTTTACCCGGAGTTTTAGTTGGGTTCGTATTTTTTACCCGGACTTTTTAGTTGGGTTAGTATTTTTGCCCGGAGTTTTAGTTGGGTTCGTATTTTTACCCGGAGTTTTAGTTGGGTTCGTAATTTTAGCCGGAGTTTTAGTTGGGTTCGTATTTTTTACCCGGACTTTTTAGTTGGGTTCGTAATTTTACCCGGAGTTTTAGTTGGGTTCGTAATTTTACCCGGAGTTTTAGTTGGGTTCGTAATTTTACCCGGAATTTTAGTTGGGTTCGTAATTTTACCCGGACTTTTTAGTTGGGTTCGTATTTTTTACCCGGACTTTTTAGTTGGGGTTAGTATTTTTACCCGGAGTTTTAGTTGGGTTCGTATTTTTACCCGGAGTTTTAGTTGGGTTCGTAATTTTACCCGGAGTTTTAGTTGGGCTCGTAATTTTACCCGGAGTTTTAGTTGGGTTCGTAATTTTACCCGGAGTTTTACTTGGGTTCGTAATTTTACACGGAGTTTTACTTATGTTCGTAATTTTACCCGGAGTTTTAGTTGGGTTCGTAATTTTACCCGGAGTTTTAGTTGGGTTCGTAATTTTACCCGGACTTTTTAGTTGTGTTCGTATTGTTTACCCGGACTTTTAGTTGGGTTCGTAATTTTACCCGGAGTTTTAGTTGGGTTCGTAATTTTACCCGGAGTTTTAGTTGGGTTCGCAATTTTACCCGGAGTTTTAGTTGGGTTCGTATTTTTTACCCGGACTTTTTAGTTGGGTTAGTATTTTTACCCGGAGTTTTAGTTGGGTTCGTATTTTTACCCGGAGTTTTAGTTGGGTTCGTATTTTTACCCGGAGTTTTAGTTGGGTTCGTAATTTTAGCCGGAGTTTTAGTTGAGTTCGTATTTATTACCCGGACTTTTTAGTTGGGTTCGTAATTTTACCCGGAGTTTTAGTTGGGTTCGCAATTTTACCCGGAGTTTTAGTTGGGTTCGTAATTTTACCCGGAGTTTTAGTTGGGTTCGTAATTTTACCCGGACTTTTTAGTTGGATTCGTATTTTTTACCCGGGCTTTTAGTTGGGTTCGTAATTTTACCCGGAGTTTTAGTTGGGTTCGTAATTTTACCCGGAGTTTTAGTTGAGTTGGTAATTTTACCCGGAGTTTTAGTTGGGTTCGTAATTTTACCCGGACTTTTTAGTTGGGTTCGTATTTTTTACCCGGACTTTTAGTTGGGTTCGTAATTTTACCCGGAGTTTTAGTTGGGTTCGTAATTTTACCCGGAGTTTTAGTTGGGTTCGTAATTTTACCCGGAGTTTTACTTGGGTTCGTAATTTTACCCGGAGTTTTACTTGGGTTCGTAATTTTACCCGGAGTTTTAGTTGGGTTCGTAATTTTACCCGGAGTTTTAGTTGGGTTCGTAATTTTACCCGGACTTTTTAGTTGGGTTCGTATTTTTTACCCGGACTTTTAGTTGGGTTCGTAATTTTACCCGGAGTTTTAGTTGGGTTCGTAATTTTACCAGGACTTTTTAGTTGGGTTCGTAATTTTACCCGGACTTTTTAGTTGGGTTCGTAATTTTACCCGGACTTTTTAGTTGGGTTCGTAATTTTACCCGGAGTTTTAGTTGGGTTCGTAATTTTACCCGGACTTTTTAGTTGGGTTCGAATTTTTTACCCGGACTTTTAGTTGGGTTCATAATTTTACCCGGAGTTTTAGTTGGGTTCGTAATTTTACCGGGAGTTTTAGGTTGGGTTCGTATTATTTACCCGGACTTTTAGTTGGGTTCGTAATTTTACCCGGAGTTTTAGTTGGGTTCGTAATTTTACCCGGAGTTTTAGTTGGGTTCGTAATTTTACCCGGAGTCTTGAGTTACCCGGACTTTTTAGTTGGGTTCGTATTTTTACCCGGACTTTTAGTTGGGTTCGTAATTTTACCCTTAGTTTTAGTTGGGTTCGTAATTTTACCCGGAGTTTTAGTTGGGTTCGTAATTTTACCCGGAGTTTTACTTGGGTTCGTAATTTTACCCGGAGTTTTACTTGGGTTCGTAATTTTACCCGGAGTTTTAGTTGGGTTCGTAATTTTACCCGGAGTTTTAGTTGGGTTCGTAATTTTACCCGGACTTTTTAGTTGGGTTCGTATTTTTTACCCGGACTTTTAGTTGGGTTCGTAATTTTACCCGGAGTTTTAGTTGGGTTCGTAATTTTACCCGGAGTTTTAGTTGGGTTCGCATTTTTTCCCCGGAATTTTTAGTTGGGTTAGTATTTTTACCCGGAGTTTTAGTAGGGTTCGTATTTTCACCCGGAGTTTTAGTTGGGTTCGTAATTTTACCCGGAGTTTTAGTTGGGTTCGTATTTTTAACCCGGACTTTTTAGTTGGGTTAGTATTTTTACCCGGAGTTTTAGTTGGGTTCGTATTTTTACCCGGAGTTTTAGTTGGGTTCGTAATTTTATCCGGAGTTTTAGTTGGGTTCGTATTTTTTACCCGGACTTTTTAGTTGGGTTAGTATTTTTGACCGGAGTTTTAGTTGGGTTCGTATTTTTTACCCGGAGTTTTAGTTGGGTTCGTAATTTTACCCGGAGTTTTAGTTGGGTTCGTAATTTTACCCGGAGTCTTAAGTTAGGTTTGTATTTTTTATCCGGACTTTTTAGTTGGGTTCGTATTTTTTACCCGGAGTTTTAGTTGGGTTCGTAATTTTACCCGGAGTTTTAGTTGGGTTAGTATTTTTTACCCGGACTTTTTAGTTGGGTTAGTATTTTTGCCCGGAGTTTTAGTTGGGTTCGTATTTTTACCCGGAGTTTTAGTTGGGTTCGTAATTTTAGCCGGAGTTTTAGTTGGGTTCGTATTTTTTACCCGGACTTTTTAGTTGGGTTCGTAATTTTACCCGGAGTTTTAGTTGGGTTCGTAATTTTACCCGGAGTTTTAGTTGGGTTCGTAATTTTACCCGGAATTTTAGTTGGGTTCGTAATTTTACCCGGACTTTTTAGTTGGGTTCGTATTTTTTACCCGGACTTTTTAGTTGGGGTTAGTATTTTTACCCGGAGTTTTAGTTGGGTTCGTATTTTTACCCGGAGTTTTAGTTGGGTTCGTAATTTTACCCGGAGTTTTAGTTGGGTTCGTAATTTTACCCGGAGTTTTAGTTGGGTTCGTAATTTTACCCGGAGTTTTACTTGGGTTCGTAATTTTACACGGAGTTTTACTTGGGTTCGTAATTTTACCCGGAGTTTTAGTTGGGTTCGTAATTTTACCCGGAGTTTTAGTTGGGTTCGCATTTTTTCCCCGGAATTTTTAGTTGGGTTAGTATTTTTACCCGGAGTTTTAGTAGGGTTCGTATTTTCACCCGGAGTTTTAGTTGGGTTCGTAATTTTACCCGGAGTTTTAGTTGGGTTCGTATTTTTAACCCGGACTTTTTAGTTGGGTTAGTATTTTTACCCGGAGTTTTAGTTGGGTTCGTATTTTTACCCGGAGTTTTAGTTGGGTTCGTAATTTTATCCGGAGTTTTAGTTGGGTTCGTATTTTTTACCCGGACTTTTTAGTTGGGTTAGTATTTTTGCCCGGAGTTTTAGTTGGGTTCGTATTTTTTACCCGGAGTTTTAGTTGGGTTCGTATTTTTACCCGGAGTTTTAGTTGGGTTCGTAATTTTATCCGGAGTTTAAGTTGGGTTCGTATTTTTTACCCGGACTTTTTAGTTGGGTTAGTATTTTTGCCCGGAGTTTTAGTTGGGTTCGTATTTTTTACCCGGAGTTTTAGTTGGGTTCGTAATTTTACCCGGAGTTTTAGTTGGGTTCGTAATTTTACCCGGAGTCTTAAGTTAGGTTCGTATTTTTTATCCGGACTTTTTAGTTGGGTTCGTATTTTTTACCCGGAGTTTTAGTTGGGTTCGTAATTTTACCCGGAGTTTTAGTTGTGTTCGTATTTTTTACCCGGACTTTTTAGTTGGGTTAGTATTTTTACCCGGAGTTTTAGTTGGGTTCGTATTTTTACCCGGAGTTTTAGTTGGGTTCGTATTTTTACCCGGAGTTTTAGTTGGGTTCGTAATTTTAGCCGGAGTTTTAGTTGGGTTCGTATTTTTTACCCGGACTTTTTAGTTGGGTTCGTAATTTTACCCGGTGTTTTAGTTGGGTTCGTAATTTTACCTGGAGTTTTAGTTGGGTTCGTAATTTTACCCGGAGTTTTAGTTGGGTTCGTAATTTTACCCTGACTTTTTAGTTGGGTTCGTATTTTTTACCCGGAATTTTAGTTGGGTTCGTAATTTTACCCGGAGTTTTAGTTGTGTTCGTATTTTTTATCCGGACTTTTTAGTTGGGTTCGTATTTTTTACCCGGAGTTTTAGTTGGGTTCGTAATTTTACCCGGAGTTTTAGTTGTGTTCGTATTTTTTACCCGGACTTTTTAGTTGGGTTAGTATTTTTACCCGGAGTTTTAGTTGGGTTCGTATTTTTACCCGGAGTTTTAGTTGGGTTCGTATTTTTACCCGGAGTTTTAGTTGGGTTCGTAATTTTACCCGGAGTTTTAGTTGGATTCGTAATTTTACCCGGACTTTTTAGTTGGGTTCGTATTTTTTACCCGGACTTTTAGTTGGGTTCGTAATTTTACCCGGAGTTTTAGTTGGGTTCGTAATTTTACCCGGAGTTTTAGTTGGGTTCGCATTTTTCCCCGGAATTTTTAGTTGGGTTAGTATTTTTACCCGGAGTTTTAGTAGGGTTCGTATTTTCACCCGGAGTTTTAGTTGGGTTCGTAATTTTACCCGGAGTTTTAGTTGGGTTCGTATTTTTAACCCGGACTTTTTAGTTGGGTTAGTATTTTTACCCGGAGTTTTAGTTGGGTTCGTATTTTTACCCGGAGTTTTAGTTGGGTTCGTAATTTTATCCGGAGTTTTAGTTGGGTTCGTATTTTTTACCCGGACTTTTTAGTTGGGTTAGTATTTTTGCCCGGAGTTTTAGTTGGGTTCGTATTTTTTACCCGGAGTTTTAGTTGGGTTCGTAATTTTACCCGGAGTTTTAGTTGGGTTCGTAATTTTACCCGGAGTCTTAAGTTAGGTTTGTATTTTTTATCCGGACTTTTTAGTTGGGTTCGTATTTTTTACCCGGAGTTTTAGTTGGGTTCGTAATTTTACCCGGAGTTTTAGTTGGGTTCGTATTTTTTACCCGGACTTTTTAGTTGGGTTAGTATTTTTGCCCGGAGTTTTAGTTGGGTTCGTATTTTTACCCGGAGTTTTAGTTGGGTTCGTAATTTTAGCCGGAGTTTTAGTTGGGTTCGTATTTTTTACCCGGACTTTTTAGTTGGGTTCGTAATTTTACCCGGAGTTTTAGTTGGGTTCGTAATTTTACCCGGAGTTTTAGTTGGGTTCGTAATTTTACTCGGAATTTTAGTTGGGTTCGTAATTTTACCCGGACTTTTTAGTTGGGTTCGTATTTTTTACCCGGACTTTTTAGTTGGGGTTAGTATTTTTACCCGGAGTTTTAGTTGGGTTCGTATTTTTACCCGGAGTTTTAGTTGGGTTCGTAATTTTTCCCGGAGTTTTAGTTGGGTTCGTAATTTTACCCGGAGTTTTAGTTGGGTTCGTAATTTTACCCGGAGTTTTACTTGGGTTCGTAATTTTACACGGAGTTTTACTTGGGTTCGTAATTTTACCCGGAGTTTTAGTTGGGTTCGTAATTTTACCCGGAGTTTTAGTTGGGTTCGCATTTTTTCCCCGGAATTTTTAGTTGGGTTAGTATTTTTACCCGGAGTTTTAGTAGGGTTCGTATTTTCACCCGGAGTTTTAGTTGGGTTCGTAATTTTACCCGGAGTTTTAGTTGGGTTCGTATTTTTAACCCGGACTTTTTAGTTGGGTTAGTATTTTTACCCGGAGTTTTAGTTGGGTTCGTATTTTTACCCGGAGTTTTAGTTGGGTTCGTAATTTTATCCGGAGTTTTAGTTGGGTTCGTATTTTTTACCCGGACTTTTTAGTTGGGTTAGTATTTTTGCCCGGAGTTTTAGTTGGGTTCGTATTTTTTACCCGGAGTTTTAGTTGGGTTCGTATTTTTACCCGGAGTTTTAGTTGGCTTCGTAATTTTATCCGGAGTTTAAGTTGTGTTCGTATTTTTTACCCGGACTTTTTAGTTGGGTTAGTATTTTTGCCCGGAGTTTTAGTTGGGTTCGTATTTTTTACCCGGAGTTTTAGTTGGGTTCGTAATTTTACCCGGAGTTTTAGTTGGGTTCGTAATTTTACCCGGAGTCTTAAGTTAGGTTCGTATTTTTTATCCGGACTTTTTAGTTGGGTTCGTATTTTTTACCCGGAGTTTTAGTTGGGTTCGTAATTTTACCCGGAGTTTTAGTTGTGTTCGTATTTTTTACCCGGACTTTTTAGTTGGGTTAGTATTTTTACCCGGAGTTTTAGTTGGGTTCGTATTTTTACCCGGAGTTTTAGTTGGGTTCGTATTTTTACCCGGAGTTTTTAGTTGGGTTCGTAATTTTACCCGGTGTTTTAGTTGGGTACGTAATTTTACCTGGAGTTTTAGTTGGGTTCGTAATTTTACCCGGAGTTTTAGTTGGGTTCGTAATTTTACCCTGACTTTTTAGTTGGGTTCGTATTTTTTACCCGGAATTTCAGTTGGGTTCGTAATTTTACCCGGAGTTTTAGTTGGGTTCGTAATTTTACCCGGAGTTTTAGTTGAGTTGGTAATTTTACACGGAGTTTTAGTTGGGTTCGTAATTTTACCCGGAGTTTTAGTTGAGTTGGTAATTTTACCCGGAGTTTTACTTGGGTTCGTAATTTTACCCGGACTTTTTATTTGGGTTCGTAATTTTACCCGGACTTTTTATTTGGGTTCGTAATTTTACCCGGAGTTTTAGTTGGGTTCGTAATTTTACCCGGACTTTTTAGTTGGGTTCGTAATTTTACCCGGAGTTTTAGTTGGGTTCGTAATTTTACCCGGAGTTTTAGTTGGGTTCGTAATTTTACCCGGAGTTTTAGTTGGGTTCGTAGTTTTACCCGGACTTTTTAGTTGGGTTCGTATTTTTTAACCGGACTTTTAGTTGGGTTCGTAATTTTACCCGGAGTTTTAGTTGTGCTCGTAATTTTACCCGGAGTTTTAGTTGAGTTCGTAATTTTACCCGGAGTTTTAGTTGGGTTCGTAATTTTACCCGGACTTTTTATTTGGGTTCGTAATTTTACCCGGACTTTTTAGTTGGGTTCGTAATTTTATCCGGAGTTTTAGTTGGGTTCGTAATTTTACAAGGAGTTTTACTTGGGTTCGTAATTTTACCCGGACTTTTTAGTTGGGTTCGTATTTTTTACCCGGACTTTTAGTTGGGTTCGTAATTTTACCCGGAGTTTTAGTTGAGTTGGTAATTTTACACGGAGTTTTAGTTGGGTTCGTAATTTTACCCGGAGTTTTAGTTGAGTTGGTAATTTTACCCGGAGTTTTAGTTGGGTTCGTAATTTTACCCGGACTTTTTATTTGGGTTCGTAATTTTACCCGGACTTTTTAGTTGGGTTCGTAATTTTACCCGGAGTTTTAGTTGGGTTCGTAATTTTACCCGGACTTTTTAGTTGGGTTCGTAATTTTACCCGGAGTTTTAGTTGGGTTCGTAATTTTACCCGGAGTTTTAGTTGGGTTCGTAATTTTACCCGGAGTTTTAGTTGGGTTCGTAATTTTACCCGGACTTTTTAGTTGGGTTCGTATTTTTTAACCGGACTTTTAGTTGGGTTCGTAATTTTACCCGGAGTTTTAGTTGGGCTCGTAATTTTACCCGGAGATTTAGTTGAGTTCGTAATTTTACCCGGAGTTTTAGTTGGGTTCGTAATTTTACCCGGACTTTTTATTTGGGTTCGTAATTTTACCCGGACTTTTTAGTTGGGTTCGTAATTTTATCCGGAGTTTTAGTTGGGTTCGTAATTTTACAAGGAGTTTTACTTATGTTCGTAATTTTACCCGGACTTTTTAGTTGGGTTCGTATTTTTTACCCGGACTTTTAGTTGGGTTCGTAATTTTACCCGGAGTTTTAGTTGAGTTGGTAATTTTACCCGGAGTTTTAGTTGGGTTCGTAATTTTACCCGGACTTTTTATTTGGGTTCGTAATTTTACCCGGACTTTTTAGTTGGGTTCGTAATTTTACCCGGAGTTTTAGTTGGGTTCGTAATTTTACCCGGACTTTTTAGTTGGGTTCGTAATGTTACCCGGAGTTTTAGTTGGGTTCGTAATTTTACCCGGAGTTTTAGTTGGGTTCGTAATTTTACCCGGAGTTTTAGTTGGGTTCGTAATTTTACCCGGACTTTTTAGTTGGGTTCGTATTTTTTAACCGGACTTTTAGTTGGGTTCGTAATTTTACCCGGAGTTTTAGTTGGGCTCGTAATTTTACCCGGAGTTTTAGTTGAGTTCGTAATTTTACCCGGAGTTTTAGTTGGGTTCGTAATTTTACCCGGACTTTTTATTTGGGTTCGTAATTTTACCCGGACTTTTTAGTTGGGTTCGTAATTTTATCCGGAGTTTTAGTTGGGTTCGTAATTTTACAAGGAGTTTTACTTGGGTTCGTAATTTTACCCGGACTTTTTAGTTGGGTTCGTATTTTTTACCCGGACTTTTAGTTGGGTTCGTAATTTTACCCGGAGTTTTAGTTGGGTTCGTAATTTTACCCGGAGTTTTAGTTGGGTTCGTAATTTTACCCGGAGTTTTAGTTGGGTTCGTATTTTTTACCCGGACTTTTTAGTTGGGGTTAGTATTTTTACCCGGAGTTTTAGTTGGGTTTGTATTTTTACCCGGAGTTTTAGTTGGGTTCGTAATTTTACCCGGAGTTTTAGTTGGGTTCGTATTTTTTACCCGGATATTTTAGTTGGGTTAGCATTTTTTACCCGGAGTTTTAGTTGGGTTCGTACTTTTTACCCGGAGTTTTAGTTGGGTTCGTATTTTTTACCCGGAGTTTTAGTTGGGTTCGTATTTTTACCCGGACTTTTTAGTTGGGTAAGTATTTTTACCCGGAGTTTTAGTTGGGTTCGTATTTTTACCCGGAGTTTTAGTTGGGTTCGTAATTTTACCCGGAGTTTTAGTTGGGTTCGTGTCTTTTACCCGGACTATTTAGTTGGGTTAGTATTTTTTACCCGGAGTTTTAGTTGGGTTCGTATTTTTTACCCCGGTTTTAGTTGGGTTCGCATTTTTTACCCGGAATTTTTAGTTGGGTTAGTATTTTTACCCGGAGTTTTAGTAGGGTTCGTATTTTTACCCGGAGTTTTAGTTGGGTTCGTAATTTTACCCGGAGTTTTAGTTGGGTTCGTATTTTTAACCCGGACTTTTTAGTTGGGTTAGTACTTTTACCCGGAGTTTTAGTTGGGTTCGTATTTTTACCCGGAGTTTTAGTTGGGTTCGTAATTTTATCCGGAGTTTTAGTTGGGTTCGTATTTTTTACCCGGACTTTTTAGTTGGGTTAGTATTTTTGCCCGGAGTTTTAGTTGGGTTCGTATTTTTTACCCGGAGTTTTAGTTGGGTTCGTAATTTTACCCGGAGTCTTAAGTTAGGTTCGTATTTTTTATCCGGACTTTTAAGTTGGGTTCGTATTTTTTACCCGGAGTTTTAGTTGGGTTCGTAATTTTACCCGGAGTTTTAGTTGGGTTCGTATTTTTTACCCGGACTTTTTAGTTGGGTTAGTATTTTTACCCGGAGTTTTAGTTGGGTTCGTATTTTTACCCGGAGTTTAAGTTGGGTTCGTATTTTTACCCGGAGTTTTAGTTGGGTTCGTAATTTTAGCCGGAGTTTTAGTTGGGTTCGTATTTTTTACCCGGACTTTTTAGTTGGGTTCGTAATTTTACCCGGTGTTTTAGTTGGGTTCGTAATTTTACCCGGAGTTTTAGTTGGGTTCGTAATTTTACCCGGAGTTTTAGTTGGGTTCGTAATTTTACCCGGACTTTTTAGTTGGGTTCGTATTTTTTACCCGGACTTTTAGTTGGGTTCGTAATTTTACCCGGAGTTTTAGTTGGGTTCGTAATTTTACCCGGAGTTTTAGTTGAGTTGGTAATTTTACCCGGAGTTTTAGTTGGGTTCGTAATTTTACCCGGACTTTTTATTTGGGTTCGTAATTTTACCCGGACTTTTTAGTTGGGTTCGTAATTTTAGCCGGAGTTTTAGTTGGGTTCGTAATTTTACCCGGAGTTTTACTTGGGTTCGTAATTTTACCCGAACTTTTTGGTTGGGTTCGTATTTTTTACCCGGACTTTTAGTTGGGTTCGTAATTTTACCCGGAGTTTTAGTTGGGTTCGTAATTTTACCCGGAGTTCTAGTTAGGTTCGTAATTTTACCCGG
This sequence comes from Melinopterus prodromus, assembly GCA_964023965.1. Taxonomy (NCBI): domain Eukaryota; kingdom Metazoa; phylum Arthropoda; class Insecta; order Coleoptera; family Scarabaeidae; genus Melinopterus; species Melinopterus prodromus. Next base: position 42,702 of record CAXIES010000519.1, read on the forward strand.
AGTTTTACTTGGGTTCGTAATTTTACCCGCAGTTTTACTTGGGTTCGTAATTTTACCCGGAGTTTTAGTTGGGTTCGTAATTTTACCCGGAGTTTTAGTTGGGTTCGTAATTTTACCAGGACTTTTTAGTTGGGTTCGTAATTTTACCCGGACTTTTTAGTTGGGTTCGTAATTTTACCCGGACTTTTTAGTTGGGTTCGTAATTTTACCCGGAGTTTTAGTTGGGTTCGTAATTTTACCCGGACTTTTTAGTAGGGTTCGAATTTTTTACCCGGACTTTTAGTTGGGTTCATAATTTTACCCGGAGTTTTAGTTGGGTTCGTAATTTTACCAGGACTTTTTAGTTGGGTTCGTAATTTTACCCGGACTTTTTAGTTGGGTTCGTAATTTTACCCGGACTTTTTAGTTGGGTTCGTAATTTTACCCGGAGTTTTAGTTGGGTTCGTAATTTTACCCGGACTTTTTAGTTGGGTTCGAATTTTTTACCCGGACTTTTAGTTGGGTTCATAATTTTACCCGGAGTTTTAGTTGGGTTCGTAATTTTACCGGGACTTTTTAGTTGGGTTCGTATTTTTTACCCGGACTTTTAGTTGGGTTCGCAATTTTACCCGGAGTTTTAGTTGGGTTCGTAATTTTACCCGGAGTTTTAGTTGGGTTCGTAATTTTACCCGGAGTCTTGAGTTACCCGGACTTTTTAGTTGGGTTCGTATTTTTACCCGGACTTTTAGTTGGGTTCGTAATTTTACCCGGAGTTTTAGTTGGGTTCGTAATTTTACCCGGAGTTTTAGTTGGGTTCGTAATTTTGCCCGGAGTTTTACTTGGGTTCGTAATTTTACCCGGAGTTTTACTTGGGTTCGTAATTTTACCCGGAGTTTTAGTTGGGTTCGTAATTTTACCCGGAGTTTTAGTTGGGTTCGTAATTTTACCCTGACTTTTTAGTTGGGTTCGTATTTTTTACCCGGACTTTTAGTTGGGTTCGTAATTTTACCCGGAGTTTTAGTTGGGTTCGTAATTTTACCCGGAGTTTTAGTTGGGTTCGCATTTTTTCCCCGGAATTTTTAGTTGGGTTAGTATTTTTACCCGGAGTTTTAGTAGGGTTCGTATTTTCACCCGGAGTTTTAGTTGGGTTCGTATTTTTAACCCGGACTTTTTAGTTGGGTTAGTATTTTTACCCGGAGTTTTAGTTGGGTTCGTATTTTTACCCGGAGTTTTAGTTGGGTTCGTAATTTTATACGGAGTTTTAGTTGGGTTCGTATTTTTTACCCGGACTTTTTAGTTGGGTTAGTATTTTTGCCCGGAGTTTTAGTTGGGTTCGTATTTTTTACCCGGAGTTTTAGTTGGGTTCGTAATTTTACCCGGAGTTTTAGTTGGGTTCGTAATTTTACCCGGAGTCTTAAGTTAGGTTTGTATTTTTTATCCGGACTTTTTAGTTGGGTTCGTATTTTTTACCCGGAGTTTTAGTTGGGTTCGTAATTTTACCCGGAGTTTTAGTAGGGTTCGTATTTTTTACCCGGACTTTTTAGTTGGGTTAGTATTTTTGCCCGGAGTTTTAGTTGGGTTCGTATTTTTACCCGGAGTTTTAGTTGGGTTCGTAATTTTAGCCGGAGTTTTAGTTGGGTTCGTATTTTTTACCCGGACTTTTTAGTTGGGTTCGTAATTTTACCCGGAGTTTTAGTTGGGTTCGTAATTTTACCCGGAGTTTTAGTTGGGTTCGTAATTTTACCCGGAATTTTAGTTGGGTTCGTAATTTTACCCGGACTTTTTAGTTGGGTTCGTATTTTTTACCCGGACTTTTTAGTTGGGGTTAGTATTTTTACCCGGAGTTTTAGTTGGGTTCGTATTTTTACCCGGAGTTTTAGTTGGGTTCGTAATTTTACCCGGAGTCTTAAGTTAGGTTCGTATTTTTTATCCGGACTTTTTAGTTGGGTTCGTATTTTTTACCCGGAGTTTTAGTTGGGTTCGTAATTTTACCCGGAGTTTTAGTTGGGTTCGTATTTTTTACCCGGACTTTTTAGTTGGGTTAGTATTTTTACCCGGAGTTTTAGTTGGGTTCGTATTTTTACCCGGACTTTTAGTTGGGTTCGTAATTTTACCCGGAGTTTTAGTTGGGTTCGTAATTTTACCCGGAGTTTTACTTGGGTTCGTAATTTTACACGGAGTTTTACTTATGTTCGTAATTTTACCCGGAGTTTTAGTTGGGTTCGTAATTTTACCCGGAGTTTTAGTTGGGTTCGTAATTTTACCCGGACTTTTTAGTTCGGTTCGTATTTTTTACCCGGACTTTTAGTTGGGTTCGTAATTTTACCCGGAGTTTTAGTTGGGTTCGTAATTTTACCCGGAGTTTTAGTTGGGTTCGCAATTTTACCCGGAGTTTTAGTTGGGTTCGTATTTTTTACCCGGACTTTCTAGTTGGGTTAGTATTTTTACCCGGAGTTTTAGTTGGGTTCGTATTTTTACCCGGAGTTTTAGTTGGGTTCGTATTTTTACCCGGAGTTTTAGTTGGGTTCGTAATTTTAGCCTGAGTTTTACTTGGGTTCGTATTTATTACCCGGACTTTTTAGTTGGGTTCGTAATTTTACCCGGAGTTTTAGTTGGGTTCGCAATTTTACCCGGAGTTTTAGTTGGGTTCGTAATTTTACCCGGAGTTTTAGTTGGGTTCGTAATTTTACCCGGACTTTTTAGTTGGATTCGTATTTTTTACCCGGACTTTTAGTTGGGTTCGTAATTTTACCCGGAGTTTTAGTTGGGTTCGTAATTTTACCCGGAGTTTTAGTTGAGTTGGTAATTTTACCCGGAGTTTTAGTTGGGTTCGTAATTTTACCCGGACTTTTTAGTTGGGTTCGTATTTTTTACCCGGACTTTTAGTTGGGTTCGTAATTTTACCCGGAGTTTTAGTTGGGTTCGTAATTTTACCCGGAGTTTTAGTTGGGTTCGTAATTTTACCCGGAGTTTTACTTGGGTTCGTAATTTTACCCGGAGTTTTACTTGGGTTCGTAATTTTACCCGGAGTTTTAGTTGGGTTCGTAATTTTACCCGGAGTTTTAGTTGGGTTCGTAATTTTACCCGGACTTTTTAGTTGGGTTCGTATTTTTTACCCGGACTTTTAGTTGGGTTCGTAATTTTACCCGGAGTTTTAGTTGGGTTCGTAATTTTACCAGGACTTTTTAGTTGGGTTCGTAATTTTACCCGGACTTTTTAGTTGGGTTCGTAATTTTACCCGGACTTTTTAGTTGGGTTCGTAATTTTACCCGGAGTTTTAGTTGGGTTCGTAATTTTACCCGGACTTTTTAGTTGGGTTCGAATTTTTTACCCGGACTTTTAGTTGGGTTCATAATTTTACCCGGAGTTTTAGTTGGGTTCGTAATTTTACCGGGACTTTTAGGTTGGGTTCGTATTTTTTACCCGGACTTTTAGTTGGGTTCGTAATTTTACCCGGAGTTTTAGTTGGGTTCGTAATTTTACCCGGAGTTTTAGTTGGGTTCGTAATTTTACCCGGAGTCTTGAGTTACCAGGACTTTTTAGTTGGGTTCGTATTTTTACCCGGACTTTTAGTTGGGTTCGTAATTTTACCGGAGTTTTAGTTGGGTTCGTAATTTTACCCGGAGTTTTAGTTGGGTTCGTAATTTTACCCGGAGTTTTACTTGGGTTCGTAATTTTACCCGGAGTTTTACTTGGGTTCGTAATTTTACCCGGAGTTTTAGTTGGGTTCGTAATTTTACCCGGAGTTTTAGTTGGGTTCGTAATTTTACCCGGACTTTTTAGTTGGGTTCGTATTTTTTACCCGGACTTTTAGTTGGGTTCGTAATTTTACCCGGAGTTTTAGTTGGGTTCGTAATTTTACCCGGAGTTTTAGTTGGGTTCGCATTTTTTCCCCGGAATTTTTAGTTGGGTTAGTATTTTTACCCGGAGTTTTAGTAGGGTTCGTATTTTCACCCGGAGTTTTAGTTGGGTTCGTAATTTTACCCGGAGTTTTAGTTGGGTTCGTATTTTTAACCCGGACTTTTTAGTTGGGTTAGTATTTTTACCCGGAGTTTTAGTTGGGTTCGTATTTTTACCCGGAGTTTTAGTTGGGTTCGTAATTTTATCCGGAGTTTTAGTTGGGTTCGTATTTTTTACCCGGACTTTTTAGTTGGGTTAGTATTTTTGCCCGGAGTTTTAGTTGGGTTCGTATTTTTTACCCGGAGTTTTAGTTTAGTTCGTAATTTTACCCGGAGTTTTAGTTGGGTTCGTAATTTTACCCGGAGTCTTAAGTTAGGTTTGTATTTTTTATCCGGACTTTTTAGTTGGGTTCGTATTTTTTACCCGGAGTTTTAGCTGGGTTCGTAATTTTACCCGGAGTTTTAGTTGGGTTTGTATTTTTTACCCGGACTTTTTAGTTGGGTTAGTATTTTTGCCCGGAGTTTTAGTTGGGTTCGTATTTTTACCCGGAGTTTTAGTTGGGTTCGTAATTTTAGCCGGAGTTTTAGTTGGGTTCGTATTTTTTACCCGGACTTTTTAGTTGGGTTCGTAATTTTACCCGGAGTTTTAGTTGGGTTCGTAATTTTACACGGAATTTTAGTTGGGTTCGTAATTTTACCCGGACTTTTTAGTTGGGTTCGTATTTTTTACCCGGACTTTTTAGTTGGGGTTAGTATTTTTACACGGAGTTTTAGTTGGGTTCGTATTTTTACCCGGAGTTTTAGTTGGGTTCGTAATTTTACCCGGAGTTTTAGTTGGGTTCGTAATTTTACCCGGAGTTTTAGTTGGGTTCGTAATTTTACCCGGAGTTTTACTTGGGTTCGTAATTTTACACGGAGTTTTACTTGGGTTCGTAATTTTACCCGGAGTTTTAGTTGGGTTCGTAATTTTACCCGGAGTTTTAGTTGGGTTCGTAATTTTACCCGGACTTTTTAGTTGGGTTCGTATTTTTTACCCGGACTTTTAGTTGGGTTCGTAATTTTACCCGGAGTTTTAGTTGGGTTCGTAATTTTACCCGGAGTTTTAGTTGGGTTCGCAATTTTACCCGGAGTTTTAGTTGGGTTCGTATTTTTTACCCGGACTTTTTAGTTGGGTTAGTATTTTTACCCGGAGTTTTAGTTGGGTTCGTATTTTTACCCGGAGTTTTAGTTGGGTTCGTATTTTTACCCGGAGTTTTAGTTGGGTTCGTAATTTTAGCCGGAGTTTTAGTTGGGTTCGTATTTATTACCCGGACTTTTTAGTTGGGTTCGTAATTTTACTCGGAGTTTTAGTTGGGTTCGTAATTTTACCCGGACTTTTTAGTTGGGTTCGTATTTTTTACCCGGACTTTTAGTTGGGTTCGTAATTTTACCCGGAGTTTTAGTTGGGTTCGTAATTTTACCCGGAGTTTTAGTTGAGTTGGTAATTTTACCCGGAGTTTTAGTTGGGTTCGTAATTTTACCCGGACTTTTTATTTGGGTTCGTAATTTTACCCGGACTTTTTAGTTGGGTTCGTAATGTTACCCGGAGTTTTAGTTGGGTTCGTAATTTTACCCGGAGTTTTACTTGGGTTCGTAATTTTACCCGAACTTTTTAGTTGGGTTCGTATTTTTTATCCGGACTTTTAGTTGGGTTCGTAATTTTACCCGGAGTTCTAGTTGGGTTCGTAATTTTACCCTGAGTTTTAGTTGGGTTCGTAATTTTACCCGGAGTTTTACTTGGGTTCGTAATTTTACCCGGAGTTTTACTTGGGTTCGTAATTTTGCCCGGACTTTTAGTTGGGTTCGTAATCTTACCCGGAGTTTTAGTTGGGTTCTTAATTTTACCCGGACTTTTTAGTTGGGTTAGTATTTTTACCCGGAGTTTTAGTTGGGTTCGTATTTTTACCCGGAGTTTTAGTTGGGTTCGTATTTTTACCCGGAGTTTTAGTTGGGTTCGTAATTTTAGCCTGAGTTTTACTTGGGTTCGTATTTATTACCCGGACTTTTTAGTTGGGTTCGTAATTTTACCCGGAGTTTTAGTTGGGTTCGCAATTTTACCCGGAGTTTTAGTTGGGTTCGTAATTTTACCCGGAGTTTTAGTTGGGTTCGTAATTTTACCCGGACTTTTTAGTTGGATTCGTATTTTTTACCCGGACTTTTAGTTGGGTTCGTAATTTTACCCGGAGTTTTAGTTGGGTTCGTAATTTTACCCGGAGTTTTAGTTGAGTTGGTAATTTTACCCGGAGTTTTAGTTGGGTTCGTAATTTTACCCGGACTTTTTAGTTGGGTTCGTATTTTTTACCCGGACTTTTAGTTGGGTTCGTAATTTTACCCGGAGTTTTAGTTGGGTTCGTAATTTTACCCGGAGTTTTAGTTGGGTTCGTAATTTTACCCGGAGTTTTACTTGGGTTCGTAATTTTACCCGGAGTTTTACTTGGGTTCGTAATTTTACCCGGAGTTTTAGTTGGGTTCGTAATTTTACCCGGAGTTTTAGTTGGGTTCGTAATTTTACCCGGACTTTTTAGTTGGGTTCGTATTTTTTACCCGGACTTTTAGTTGGGTTCGTAATTTTACCCGGAGTTTTAGTTGGGTTCGTAATTTTACCAGGACTTTTTAGTTGGGTTCGTAATTTTACCCGGACTTTTTAGTTGGGTTCGTAATTTTACCCGGACTTTTTAGTTGGGTTCGTAATTTTACCCGGAGTTTTAGTTGGGTTCGTAATTTTACCCGGACTTTTTAGTTGGGTTCGAATTTTTTACCCGGACTTTTAGTTGGGTTCATAATTTTACCCGGAGTTTTAGTTGGGTTCGTAATTTTACCGGGTCTTTAGGTTGGGTTCGTATTTTTTACCCGGACTTTTAGTTGGGTTCGTAATTTTACCCGGAGTTTTAGTTGGGTTCGTAATTTTACCCGGAGTTTTAGTTGGGTTCGTAATTTTACCCGAGTCTTGAGTTACCAGGACTTTTTAGTTGGGTTCGTATTTTTACCCGGACTTTTAGTTGGGTTCGTAATTTTACCCGGAGTTTTAGTTGGGTTCGTAATTTTACCCGGAGTTTTAGTTGGGTTCGTAATTTTACCCGGAGTTTTACTTGGGTTCGTAATTTTACCCGGAGTTTTACTTGGGTTCGTAATTTTACCCGGAGTTTTAGTTGGGTTCGTAATTTTACCCGGAGTTTTAGTTGGGTTCGTAATTTTACCCGGACTTTTTAGTTGGGTTCGTATTTTTTACCCGGACTTTTAGTTGGGTTCGTAATTTTACCCGGAGTTTTAGTTGGGTTCGTAATTTTACCCGGAGTTTTAGTTGGGTTCGCATTTTTTCCCCGGAATTTTTAGTTGGGTTAGTATTTTTACCCGGAGTTTTAGTAGGGTTCGTATTTTCACCCGGAGTTTTAGTTGGGTTCGTAATTTTACCCGGAGTTTTAGTTGGGTTCGTATTTTTAACCCGGACTTTTTAGTTGGGTTAGTATTTTTACCCGGAGTTTTAGTTGGGTTCGTATTTTTACCCGGAGTTTTAGTTGGGTTCGTAATTTTATCCGGAGTTTTAGTTGGGTTCGTATTTTTTACCCGGACTTTTTAGTTGGGTTAGTATTTTTGCCCGGAGTTTTAGTTGGGTTCGTATTTTTTACCCGGGAGTTTTAGTTTAGTTCGTAATTTTACCCGGAGTTTTAGTTGGGTTCGTAATTTTACCCGGAGTCTTAAGTTAGGTTTGTATTTTTTATCCGGACTTTTTAGTTGGGTTCGTATTTTTTACCCGGAGTTTTAGTTGGGTTCGTATTTTTACCCGGAGTTTTAGTTGGGTTTGTATTTTTTACCCGGACTTTTTAGTTGGGTTAGTATTTTTGCCCGGAGTTTTAGTTGGGTTCGTATTTTTACCCGGAGTTTTAGTTGGGTTCGTAATTTTAGCCGGAGTTTTAGTTGGGTTCGTATTTTTTACCCGGACTTTTTAGTTGGGTTCGTAATTTTACCCGGAGTTTTAGTTGGGTTCGTAATTTTACCCGGAATTTTAGTTGGGTTCGTAATTTTACCCGGACTTTTTAGTTGGGTTCGTATTTTTTACCCGGACTTTTTAGTTGGGGTTAGTATTTTTACACGGAGTTTTAGTTGGGTTCGTATTTTTACCCGGAGTTTTAGTTGGGTTCGTAATTTTACCCGGAGTTTTAGTTGGGTTCGTAATTTTACCCGGAGTTTTAGTTGGGTTCGTAATTTTACCCGGAGTTTTACTTGGGTTCGTAATTTTACACGGAGTTTTACTTGGGTTCGTAATTTTACCCGGAGTTTTAGTTGGGTTCGTAATTTTACCCGGAGTTTTAGTTGGGTTCGTAATTTTACCCGGACTTTTTAGTTGGGTTCGTATTTTTTACCCGGACTTTTAGTTGGGTTCGTAATTTTACCCGGAGTTTTAGTTGGGTTCGTAATTTTACCCGGAGTTTTAGTTGGGTTCGCAATTTTACCCGGAGTTTTAGTTGGGTTCGTATTTTTTACCCGGACTTTTTAGTTGGGTTAGTATTTTTACCCGGAGTTTTAGTTGGGTTCGTATTTTTACCCGGAGTTTTAGTTGGGTTCGTATTTTTACCCGGAGTTTTAGTTGGTTCGTAATTTTAGCCGGAGTTTTAGTTGGGTTCGTATTTATTACCCGGACTTTTTAGTTGGGTTCGTAATTTTACTCGGAGTTTTAGTTGGGTTCGTAATTTTACCCGGACTTTTTAGTTGGGTTCGTATTTTTTACCCGGACTTTTAGTTGGGTTCGTAATTTTACCCGGAGTTTTAGTTGGGTTCGTAATTTTACCCGGAGTTTTAGTTGAGTTGGTAATTTTACCCGGAGTTTTAGTTGGGTTCGTAATTTTACCCGGACTTTTTATTTGGGTTCGTAATTTTACCCGGACTTTTTAGTTGGGTTCGTAATGTTACCCGGAGTTTTAGTTGGGTTCGTAATTTTACCCGGAGTTTTACTTGGGTTCGTAATTTTACCCGAACTTTTTAGTTGGGTTCGTATTTTTTACCCGGACTTTTAGTTGGGTTCGTAATTTTACCCGGAGTTCTAGTTGGGTTCGTAATTTTACCCTGAGTTTTAGTTGGGTTCGTAATTTTACCCGGAGTTTTACTTGGGTTCGTAATTTTACCCGGAGTTTTACTTGGGTTCGTAATTTTGCCCGGACTTTTAGTTGGGTTCGTAATCTTACCCGGAGTTTTAGTTGGGTTCGTAATTTTACCCGGACTTTTTAGTTGGGTTCGTATTTTTTACCCGGACTTTTAGTTGGGTTCGTAATTTTACCCGGACTTTTTAGTTGGGTTCGTATTTTTTACCCGGACTTTTAGTTGGGTTCGTAATTTTACCCGGACTTTTTAGTTGGGTTCGTAATTTTACCCGGACTTTTTAGTTGGGTTCGTAATTTTACCCGGACTTTTTAGTTGGGTTCGTAATTTTACCCGGAGTTTTAGTTGGGTTCGTAATTTTACCCGGACTATTTAGTTGGGTTCGAATTTTTTACCCGGATTTTTAGTTGGGTTCATAATTTTACCCGGAGTTTTAGTTGGGTTCGTAATTTTACCCGGACTTTTTAGTTGGGTTCGTATTTTTTACCCGGACTTTTAGTTGGGTTCGTAATTTTACCCGGAGTTTTAGTTGGGTTCGTAATTTTACCCGGAGTTTTAGTTGGGTTCGTAATTTTACCCGGAGTCTTGAGTTACCCGGACTTTTTAGTTGGGTTCGTATTTTTACCCGGACTTTTAGTTGGGTTCGTAATTTTACCCGGAGTTTTAGTTGGGTTCGTAATTTTACCCGGAGTTTTACTTGGGTTCGTAATTTTACCCGGAGTTTTAGTTGGGTTCGTAAATTTACCCGGAGTTTTAGTTGGGTTCGTAATTTTACCCGGAGTTTTACTTGGGTTCGTAATTTTACCCGGACTTTTTAGTTGGGTTCGTATTTTTTACCCGAACTTTTAGTTGGGTTCGTAATTTTACCCGGAGTTTTAGTTGGGTTCGTAATTTTACCCGGAGTTTTAGTTGGGTTCGTAATTTTACCCGGAGTTTTAGTTGGGTTCGTATTTTTTACCCGGACTTTTTAGTTGGGGTTAGTATTTTTACCCGGAGTTTTAGTTGGGTTCGTATTTTTACCCGGAGTTTTAGTTGGTTTCGTAATTTTACCCGGAGTTTTAGTTGGTTTCGTATTTTTTACCCGGACATTTTAGTTGGGTTAGCATTTTTTACCCGGAGTTTTAGTTGGGTTCGTACTTTTACCCGGAGTTTTAGTTGGGTTCGTATTATTTACCCGGAGTTTTAGTTGGGTTCGTATTTTTTACCCGGACTTTTTAGTTGGGTAAGTATTTTTACCCGGAGTTTTAGTTGGGTTCGTATTTTTACCCGGAGTTTTAGTTGGGTTCGTAATTTTACCCGGAGTTTTAGTTGGGTTCGTATCTTTTACCCGGACTATTTAGTTGGGTTAGTATTTTTTACCTGGAGTTTTAGTTGGGTTCGTATTTTTTACCCGGAGTTTTAGTTGGGTTCGCATTTTTTACCCGGAATTTTTAGTTGGGTTAGTATTTTTACCCGGAGTTTTAGTAGGGTTCGTATTTTTACACGGAGTTTTAGTTGGGTTCGTAATTTTACCCGGAGTTTTAGTTGGGTTCGTATTTTTAACCCGGACTTTTTAGTTGGGTTAGTATTTTTACCCGGAGTTTTAGTTGGGTTCGTATTTTTACCCGGAGTTTTAGTTGGGTTCGTAATTTTATACGGAGTTTTAGTTGGGTTCGTATTTTTTACCCGGACTTTTTAGTTGGGTTAGTATTTTTGCCCGGTGTTTTAGTTGGGTTCGTATTTTTTACCCGGAGTTTTAGTTGGGTTCGTAATTTTACCCGGAGTTTTAGTTGGGTTCGTAATTTTACCCGGAGTCTTAAGTTAGGTTCGTATTTTTTATCCGGACTTTTTAGTTGGGTTCGTATTTTTTACCCGGAGTTTTAGTTGGGTTCTTAATTTTACCCGGAGTTTTAGTTGGGTTCGTATTTTTACCCGGACTTTTTAGTTGGGTTAGTATTTTTACCCGGAGTTTTAGTTGGGTTCGTATTTTTACCCGGAGTTTTAGTTGGGTTCGTATTTTTACCCGGAGCTTTAGTTGGGTTCGTAATTTTAGCCGGAGTTTTAGTTGGGTTCGTATTTTTTACCCGGACTTTTTAGTTGGGTTCGTAATTTTACCCGGAGTTTTAGTTGGTTTCGTAATTTTACCCGGAGTTTTAGTTGGGTTCGTAATTTTAACCGGAGGTTTAGTTGGGTTCGTAATTTTACCCGGACTTTTTAGTAGGGTTCGTATTTTTTACCCGGACTTTTAGTTGGGTTTGTAATTTTACCCGGAGTTTTAGTTGGGTTCGTAATTTTACCCGGAGTTTTAGTGGAGTTGGTAATTTTACCCGGAGTTTTAGTTGGGTTCGTATTTTTTACCCGGACTTTTAGTTGGGTTCGTAATTTTACCCGGAGTTTTAGTTGGGTTCGTAATTTTACCCGGAGTTTTAGTTGGGTTCGTAATTTTACCCGGAGTTTTACTTGGGTTCGTAATTTTACCCGGAGTTTTACTTGGGTTCGTAATTTTACCCGGAGTTTTAGTTGGGTTCGTAATTTTACCCGGACTTTTTAGTTGGGTTCGTATTTTTTACCCGGACTTTTAGTTGGGTTCGTAATTTTACCCGGAGTTTTAGTTGGGTTCGTAATTTTACCCGGACTTTTTAGTTGGGTTCGTAATTTTACCCGGACTTTTTAGTTGGGTTCGTAATTTTACCCGGACTTTTTAGTTGGGTTCGTAATTTTACCCGGAGTTTTAGTTGGGTCCGTAATTTTACCCGGACTTTTTAGTTGGGTTCGCATTTTTTACCCGGACTTTTAGTTGGGTTCATAATTTTACCCGGAGTTTTAGTTGGGTTCATAATTTTACCCGGACTTTTTAGTTGGGTTCGTATTTTTTACCCGGACTTTTAGTTGGGTTCGTAATTTTACCCGGAGTTTTAGTTGGGTTCGTAATTTTACCCGGAGTTTTAGTTGGGTTCGTAATTTTACCCGGAGTTTTAGTTGGGTTCGTAGTTTTACCCGGAGTTTTACTTGGGTTCGTAATTTTACCCGGAGTTTTAGTTGGGTTCGTAATTTTACCCGGAGTTTTAGTTGGGTTCGTAATTTTACCCGGACTTTTTAGTTGGGTTCGTATTTTTTACCCGGACTTTTAGTTGGGTTCGTAATTTTACCCGGAGTTTTAGTTGGGTTCGTAATTTTACCCGGAGTTTTAGTTGGGTTCGTAATTTTACCCGGAGTTTTACTTGGGTTCGTAATTTTACCCGGACTTTTTAGTTGGGTCCGTATTTTTTACCCGGACTTTTAGTTGGGTTCGTAATTTTACCCGGAGTTTTAGTTGGGTTCGTAATTTTACCCGGAGTTTTAGTTGGGTTCGTAATTTTACCCGGAGTTTTAGTTGGGTTCGTATTTTTTTCCCGGACTTTTTAGTTGGGGTTAGTATTTTTACCCGGAGTTTTAGTTGGGTTCGTATTTTTACCCGGAGTTTTAGTTGGGTTCGTAATTTTACCCGGAGTTTTAGTTGGGTTCGTATTTTTTACCCGGACATTTTAGTTGGGTTAGCATTTTTTACCCGGAGTTTTAGTTGGGTTCGTACTTTTACCCGGAGTTTTAGTTGGGTTCGTATTTTTTACCCGGAGTTTTAGTTGGGTTCGTATTTTTTACCCGGACTTTTTAGTTGGGTAAGTATTTTTACCCGGAGTTTTAGTTGGGTTCGTATTTTTACCCGGAGTTTTAGTTGGGTTCGTAATTTTACCCGGAGTTTTAGTTGGGTTCGTATCTTTTACCCGGACTATTTAGTTGGGTTAGTATTTTGTACCCGGAGTTTTAGTTGGGTTCGTGTTTTTTACCCGGAGTTTTAGTTGGGTTCGCATTTTTACCCGGAATTTTTAGTTGGGTTAGTATTTTTACCCGGAGTTTTAGTAGGGTTCGTATTTTTACTCGGAGTTTTAGTTGGGCTCGTAATTTTACCCGGAATTTTAGTTGGGTTCGTATTTTTAACCCGGACTTTTTAGTTGGGTTAGTATTTTTACCCGGAGTTTTAGTCGGGTTCGTATTTTTACCCGGAGTTTTAGTTGGGTTCGTAATTTTATCCAGAGTTTTAGTTGGGTTCGTATTTTTTACCCGGACTTTTTAGTTGGGTTAGTATTTTTGCCCAGAGTTTTAGTTGGGTTCGTATTTTTTACCCGGAGTTTTAGTTGGGTTCGTACTTTTACCCGGAGTTTTAGTTGGGTTCGTAATTTTACCCGGAGTCTTAAGTTAGGTTCGTATTTTTTATCCGGACTTTTTAGTTGGGTTCGTACTTTTTACCCGGAGTTTTAGTTGGGTTCGTAATTTTACCCGGAGTTTTAGTTGGGTTCGTATTTTTTACCCGGACTTTTTAGTTGGGTTAGTATTTTTGCCCGGAGTTTTAGTTGGGTTCGTATTTTTACCCGGAGTTTTAGTTGGGTTCGTAATTTTAGCCGGAGTTTTAGTTGGGTTCGTATTTTTTACCCGGACTTTTTAGTTGGGTTCGTAATTTTACCCGGAGTTTTAGTTGGGTTCGTAATTTTACCCGGAATTTTAGTTGGGTTCGTAATTTTACCCGGACTTTTTAGTTGGGTTCGTATTTTTTACCCGGACTTTTTAGTTGGGGTTAGTATTTTTACCCGGAGTTTTAGTTGGGTTCGTATTTTTACCCGGAGTTTTAGTTGGGTTCGTAATTTTACCCGGAGTTTTAGTTGGGTTCGTAATTTTACCCGGAGTTTTAGTTGGGTTCGTAATTTTACCCGGAGTTTTACTTGGGTTCGTAATTTTACACGGAGTTTTACTTGGGTTCGTAATTTTACCCGGAGTTTTAGTTGGGTTCGTAATTTTACCCGGAGTTTTAGTTGGGTTCGTAATTTTACCCGGACTTTTTAGTTGGGTTCGTATTTTTTACCCGGACTTTTAGTTGGGTTCGTAATTTTACCCGGAGTTTTAGTTGGGTTCGTAATTTTACCCGGAGTTTTAGTTGGGTTCGCAATTTTACCCGGAGTTTTAGTTGGGTTCGTATTTTTTACCCGGACTTTTTAGTTGGGTTAGTATTTTTTCCCGGAGTTTTAGTTGGGTTCGTATTTTTACCCGGAGTTTTAGTTGGGTTCGTATTTTTACCCGGAGTTTTAGTTGGGTTCGTAATTTTAGCCGGAGTTTTAGTTGGGTTCGTATTTATTACCCGGACTTTTTAGTTGGGTTCGTAATTTTACCCGGAGTTTTAGTTGGGTTCGTAATTTTACCCGGACTTTTTAGTTGGGTTCGTATTTTTTACCCGGACTTTTAGTTGGGTTCGTAATTTTACCCGGAGTTTTAGTTGGGTTCGTAATTTTACCCGGAGTTTTAGTTGAGTTGGTAATTTTACCCGGAGTTTTAGTTGGGTTCGTAATTTTACCCGGACTTTTTATTTGGGTTCGTAATTTTACCCGGACTTTTTAGTTGGGTTCGTAATGTTACCCGGAGTTTTAGTTGGGTTCGTAATTTTACCCGGAGTTTTACTTGGGTTCGTAATTTTACCCGAACTTTTTAGTTGGGTTCGTATTTTTTACCCGGACTTTTAGTTGGGTTCGTAATTTTACCCGGAGTTCTAGTTGGGTTCGTAATTTTACCCTGAGTTTTAGTTGGGTTCGTAATTTTACCCGGAGTTTTACTTGGTTCGTAATTTTACCCGGAGTTTTACTTGGTTCGTAATTTTGCCCGGACTTTTAGTTGGGTTCGTAATCTTACCCGGAGTTTTAGTTGGGTTCGTAATTTTACCCGGACTTTTTAGTTGGGTTCGTATTTTTTACCCGGACTTTTAGTTGGGTTCGTAATTTTACCCGGACTTTTTAGTTGGGTTCGTATTTTTTTCCCGGACTTTTAGTTGGGTTCGTAATTTTACCCGGACTTTTTAGTTGGGTTCGTAATTTTACCCGGACTTTTTAGTTGGGTTCGTAATTTTACCCGGACTTTTTAGTTGGGTTCGTAATTTTACCCGGAGTTTTAGTTGGGTTCGTAATTTTACCCGGACTATTTAGTTGGGTTCGAATTTTTTACCCGGACTTTTAGTTGGGTTCATAATTTTACCCGGAGTTTTAGTTGGGTTCGTAATTTTACCCGGACTTTTTAGTTGGGTTCGTATTTTTTACCCGGACTTTTAGTTGGGTTCGTAATTTTACCCGGAGTTTTAGTTGGGTTCGTAATTTTACCCGGAGTTTTAGTTGGGTTCGTAATTTTACCCGGAGTCTTGAGTTACCCGGACTTTTTAGTTGGGTTCGTATTTTTACCCGGACTTTTAGTTGGGTTCGTAATTTTACCCGGAGTTTTAGTTGGGTTCGTAATTTTACCCGGAGTTTTACTTGGGTTCGTAATTTTACCCGGAGTTTTACTTGGGTTCGTAATTTTACCCGGACTTTTTAGTTGGGTTCGTATTTTTTACCCGAACTTTTAGTTGGGTTCGTAATTTTACCCGGAGTTTTAGTTGGGTTCGTAATTTTACCCGGAGTTTTAGTTGGGTTCGTAATTTTACCCGGAGTTTTAGTTGGGTTCGTATTTTTTACCCGGACTTTTTAGTTGGGGTTAGTATTTTTACCAGGAGTTTTAGTTGGGTTCGTATTTTTACCCGGAGTTTTAGTTGGTTTCGTAATTTTACCCGGAGTTTTAGTTGGTTTCGTATTTTTTACCCGGACATTTTAGTTGGGTTAGCATTTTTTACCCGGAGTTTTAGTTGGGTTCGTACTTTTACCCGGAGTTTTAGTTGGGTTCGTATTATTTACCCGGAGTTTTAGTTGGGTTCGTATTTTTTACCCGGACTTTTTAGTTGGGTAAGTATTTTTACCCGGAGTTTTAGTTGGGTTCGTATTTTTACCCGGAGTTTTAGTTGGGTTCGTAATTTTACCCGGAGTTTTAGTTGGGTTCGTATCTTTTACCCGGACTATTTAGTTGGGTTAGTATTTTTTACCCGGAGTTTTAGTTGGGTTCGTATTTTTTACCCGGAGTTTTAGTTGGGTTCGCATTTTTTACCCGGAATTTTTAGTTGGGTTAGTATTTTTACCCGGAGTTTTAGTAGGGTTCGTATTTTTACACGGAGTTTTAGTTGGGTTCGTAATTTTACCCGGAGTTTTAGTTGGGTTTGTATTTTTAACCCGGACTTTTTAGTTGGGTTAGTATTTTTACCCGGAGTTTTAGTTGGGTTCGTATTTTTACCCGGAGTTTTAGTTGGGTTCGTAATTTTATACGGAGTTTTAGTTGGGTTCGTATTTTTTACCCGGACTTTTTAGTTGGGTTAGTATTTTTGCCCGGAGTTTTAGTTGGGTTCGTATTTTTTACCCGGAGTTTTAGTTGGGTTCGTAATTTTACCCGGAGTTTTAGTTGGGTTCGTAATTTTACCCGGAGTCTTAAGTTAGGTTCGTATTTTTTATCCGGACTTTTTAGTTGGGTTCGTATTTTTTAACCGGAGTTTTAGTTGGGTTCTTAATTTTACCCGGAGTTTTAGTTGGGTTCGTATTTTTACCCGGACTTTTTAGTTGGGTTAGTATTTTTACCCGGAGTTTTAGTTGGGTTCGTATTTTTACCCGGAGTTTTAGTTGGGTTCGTATTTTTACCCGGAGCTTTAGTTGGGTTCGTAATTTTAGCCGGAGTTTTAGTTGGGTTCGTATTTTTTACCCGGACTTTTTAGTTGGGTTCGTAATTTTACCCGGAGTTTTAGTTGGTTTCGTAATTTTACCCGGAGTTTTAGTTGGGTTCGTAATTTTAACCGGAGGTTTAGTTGGGTTCGTAATTTTACCCGGACTTTTTAGTTGGGTTCGTATTTTTTACCCGGACTTTTAGTTGGGTTTGTAATTTTACCCGGAGTTTTAGTTGGGTTCGTAATTTTACCCGGAGTTTTAGTGGAGTTGGTAATTTTACCCGGAGTTTTAGTTGGGTTCGTATTTTTTACCCGGACTTTTAGTTGGGTTCGTAATTTTACCCGGAGTTTTAGTTGGGTTCGTAATTTTACCCGGAGTTTTAGTTGGGTTCGTATTTTTTACCCGAACTTTTAGTTGGGTTCGTAATTTTACCCGGAGTTTTAGTTGGGTTCGTAATTTTACCCGGAGTTTTAGTTGGGTTCGTAATTTTACCCGGAGTTTTAGTTGGGTTCGTATTTTTTACCCGGACTTTTTAGTTGGGGTTAGTATTTTTACCAGGAGTTTTAGTTGGGTTCGTATTTTTACCCGGAGTTTTAGTTGGTTTCGTAATTTTACCCGGAGTTTTAGTTGGTTTCGTATTTTTTACCCGGACATTTTAGTTGGGTTAGCATTTTTTACCCGGAGTTTTAGTTGGGTTCGTACTTTTACCCGGAGTTTTAGTTGGGTTCGTATTACTTACCCGGAGTTTTAGTTGGGTTCGTATTTTTTACCCGGACTTTTTAGTTGGGTAAGTATTTTTACCCGGAGTTTTAGTTGGGTTCGTATTTTTACCCGGAGTTTTAGTTGGGTTCGTAATTTTACCCGGAGTTTTAGTTGGGTTCGTATCTTTTACCCGGACTATTTAGTTGGGTTAGTATTTTTTACCCGGAGTTTTAGTTGGGTTCGTATTTTTTACCCGGAGTTTTAGTTGGGTTCGCATTTTTTACCCGGAATTTTTAGTTGGGTTAGTATTTTTACCCGGAGTTTTAGTTGGGTTCGTAATTTTACCCGGAGTTTTAGTTGGGTTCGTATTTTTAACCCGGACTTTTTAGTTGGGTTAGTATTTTTACCCGGAGTTTTAGTTGGGTTCGTATTTTTACCCGGAGTTTTAGTTGGGTTCGTAATTTTATACGGAGTTTTAGTTGGGTTCGTATTTTTTACCCGGACTTTTTAGTTGGGTTAGTATTTTTGCCCGGAGTTTTAGTTGGGTTCGTATTTTTTACCCGGAGTTTTAGTTGGGTTCGTAATTTTACCCGGAGTTTTAGTTGGGTTCGTAATTTTACCCGGAGTCTTAAGTTAGGTTCGTATTTTTTATCCGGACTTTTTAGTTGGGTTCGTATTTTTTACCCGGAGTTTTAGTTGGGTTCTTAATTTTACCCGGAGTTTTAGTTGGGTTCGTATTTTTACCCGGACTTTTTAGTTGGGTTAGTATTTTTACCCGGAGTTTTAGTTGGGTTCGTATTTTTACCCGGAGTTTTAGTTGGGTTCGTATTTTTACCCGGAGCTTTAGTTGGGTTCGTAATTTTAGCCGGAGTTTTAGTTGGGTTCGTATTTTTTACCCGGACTTTTTAGTTGGGTTCGTAATTCTACCCGGAGTTTTAGTTGGTTTCGTAATTTTACCCGGAGTTTTAGTTGTGTTCGTAATTTTAACCGGAGGTTTAGTTGGGTTCGTAATTTTACCCGGACTTTTTAGTTGGGTTCGTATTTTTTACCCGGACTTTTAGTTGGGTTTGTAATTTTACCCGGAGTTTTAGTTGGGTTCGTAATTTTACCCGGAGTTTTAGTGGAGTTGGTAATTTTACCCGGAGTTTTAGTTGGGTTCGTATTTTTTACCCGGACTTTTAGTTGGGTTCGTAATTTTACCCGGAGTTTTAGTTGGGTTCGTAATTTTACCCGGAGTTTTAGTTGGGTTCGTAATTTTACCCGGAGTTTTACTTGGGTTCGTAATTTTACCCGGAGTTTTACTTGGGTTCGTAATTTTACCCGGAGTTTTAGTTGGGTTCGTAATCTTACCCGGAGTTTTAGTTGGGTTCGTAATTTTACCCGGACTTTTTAGTTGGGTTCGTATTTTTTACCCGGACTTTTAGTTGGGTTCGTAATTTTACCCGGAGTTTTAGTTGGGTTCGTAATTTTACCCGGACTTTTTAGTTGGGTTCGTAATTTTACCCGGACTTTTTAGTTGGGTTCGTAATTTTACCCGGACTTTTTAGTTGGGTTCGTAATTTTACCCGGAGTTTTAGTTGGGTCCGTAATTTTACCCGGACTTTTTAGTTGGGTTCGCATTTTTTACCCGGACTTTTAGTTGGGTTCATAATTTTACCCGGAGTTTTAGTTGGGTTCATAATTTTACCCGGACTTTTTAGTTGGGTTCGTATTTTTTACCCGGACTTTTAGTTGGGTTCGTAATTTTACCCGGAGTTTTAGTTGGGTTCGTAATTTTACCCGGAGTTTTAGTTGGGTTCGTAATTTTACCCGGAGTTTTAGTTGGGTTCGTAGTTTTACCCGGAGTTTTACTTGGGTTCGTAATTTTACCCGGAGTTTTAGTTGGGTTCGTAATTTTACCCGGAGTTTTAGTTGGGTTCGTAATTTTACCCGGACTTTTTAGTTGGGTTCGTATTTTTTACCCGGACTTTTAGTTGGGTTCGTAATTTTACCCGGAGTTTTAGTTGGGTTCGTAATTTTACCCGGAGTTTTAGTTGGGTTCGTAATTTTACCCGGAGTTTTACTTGGGTTCGTAATTTTACCCGGACTTTTTAGTTGGGTCCGTATTTTTTACCCGGACTTTTAGTTGGGTTCGTAATTTTACCCGGAGTTTTAGTTGGGTTCGTAATTTTACCCGGAGTTTTAGTTGGGTTCGTAATTTTACCCGGAGTTTTAGTTGGGTTCGTATTTTTTACCCGGACTTTTTAGTTGGGGTTAGTATTTTTACCCGGAGTTTTAGTTGGGTTCGTATTTTTACCCGGAGTTTTAGTTGGGTTCGTAATTTTACCCGGAGT
Organism: Melinopterus prodromus; assembly: GCA_964023965.1. NCBI lineage: Eukaryota > Metazoa > Arthropoda > Insecta > Coleoptera > Scarabaeidae > Melinopterus > Melinopterus prodromus. The sequence goes on from CAXIES010000519.1 coordinate 62,319, forward strand.
TTTAGTTGGGTTCGTATTTTTTACCCGGACATTTTAGTTGGGTTAGCATTTTTTACCCGGAGTTTTAGTTGGGTTCGTACTTTTACCCGGAGTTTTAGTTGGGTTCGTATTTTTTACCCGGAGTTTTAGTTGGGTTCGTATTTTTTACCCGGACTTTTTAGTTGGGTAAGTATTTTTACCCGGAGTTTAGTTGGGTTCGTATTTTTACCCGGAGTTTTAGTTGGGTTCGTAATTTTACCCGGAGTTTTAGTTGGGTTCGTATCTTTTACCCGGACTATTTAGTTGGGTTAGTATTTTTTACCCGGAGTTTTAGTTGGGTTCGTGTTTTTTACCCGGAGTTTTAGTTGGGTTCGCATTTTTACCCCGGAATTTTTAGTTGGGTTAGTATTTTTACCCGGAGTTTTAGTAGGGTTCGTATTTTTACTCGGAGTTTTAGTTGGGCTCGTAATTTATACCCGAAATTTTAGTTGGGTTCGTATTTTTAACCCGGACTTTTTAGTTGGGTTAGTATTTTTACCCGAGTTTTAGTCGGGTTCGTATTTTACCCGGAGTTTTAGTTGGGTTCGTAATTTTATCCAGAGTTTTAGTTGGGTTCGTATTTTTTACCCGGACTTTTTAGTTGGGTTAGTATTTTTGCCCAGAGTTTTAGTTGGGTTCGTATTTTTACCCGGAGTTTTAGTTGGGTTCGTACTTTTACCCGGAGTTTTAGTTGGGTTCGTAATTTTACCCGGAGTCTTAAGTTAGGTTCGTATTTTTTATCCGGACTTTTTAGTTGGGTTCGTACTTTTTACCCGGAGTTTTAGTTGGGTTCGTAATTTTACCGGAGTTTTAGTTGGGTTCGTATTTTTTACCCCGGACTTTTTAGTTGGGTTAGTATTTTTACCCGGAGTTTAGTTGGGTTCGTATTTTTACCCGGAGTTTTAGTTGGGTTCGTATTTTTACCCGGAGTTTTAGTTGGGTTCGTAATTTTAGCCGGAGTTTAGTTGGGTTCGTATTTTTTACCCCGGACTTTTTAGTTGGGTTCGTAATTGTACCGGAGTTTTAGTTGGGTTCGTAATTTTACCCGGAGTTTTAGTTGGGTACGTAATTTTACCCGGAGGTTTAGTTGGGTTCGTAATTTTACCCGGACTTTCTGGTTGGGTTCGTATTTTTTACCCGGTCTTTTAGTTGGGTTCGTAATTTTACCCGTAGTTTTTAGTTGGGTTCGTAATTTTACCCGGAGTTTAGTTGAGTTGGTAATTTTACCCGGAGTTTTAGTTGGGTTCGTAATTTTACCCGGACTTTTTAGTTGGGTTCGTAATTTTACCCGGAGTTTTAGTTGGGTTCGTAATGTTACCCGGAGTTTTACTTGGGTTCGTAATTTTACCCGAACTTTTTAGTTGGGTTCGTATTTTTTACCCGGACTTTTAGTTGGGTTCGTAATTTTACCCGGAGTTTTAGTTGGGTTCGTAATTTTACCCGGAGTTTTACTTGGGTTCGTAATTTTACCCGGACTTTTTAGTTGGGTCCGTATTTTTTACCCGGACTTTTAGTTGGGTTCGTAATTTTACCCGGAGTTTTAGTTGGGTTCGTAATTTTACCCGGAGTTTTAGTTGGGTTCGTAATTTTACCCAGAGTTTTAGTTGGGTTCATATTTTTTACCCGGACTTTTTAGTTGGGGTTAGTATTTCTACCCGGAGTTTTAGTTGGGTTCGTATTTTTACCCGGAGTTTTAGTTGGGTTCGTAATTTTACCCGGAGTTTTAGTTGGGTTCGTATTTTTTACCCGGACATTTTAGTTGGGTTAGCATTTTTTACCCGGAGTTTTAGTTGGGTTCGTACTTTTACCCGGAGTTTTAGTTGGGTTCGTATTTTTTACCCGGAGTTTTAGTTGGGTTCGTATTTTTTACCCGGACTTTTTAGTTGGGTAAGTATTTTTACCCGGAGTTTTAGTTGGGTTCGTATTTTTACCCGGAGTTTTAGTTGGGTTCGTAATTTTACCCGGAGTTTTAGTTGGGTTCGTATCTTTTACCCGGACTATTTAGTTGGGTTAGTATTTTTTACCCGGAGTTTTAGTTGGGTTCGTGTTTTTTACCCGGAGTTTTAGTTGGGTTCGCATTTTTACCCGGAATTTTTAGTTGGGTTAGTATTTTTACCCGGAGTTTTAGTAGGGTTCGTATTTTTGCTCGGAGTTTTAGTTGGGTTCGTAATTTTACCCGGAATTTTAGTTGGGTTCGTATTTTTAACCCGGACTTTTTAGTTGGGTTAGTATTTTTACCCGGAGTTTTAGTTGGGTTCGTATTTTTACCCGGAGTTTTAGTTGGGTTCGTAATTTTATCCAGAGTTTTAGTTGGGTTCGTATTTTTTACCCGGACTTTTTAGTTGGGTTAGTATTTTTGCCCAGAGTTTTAGTTGGCTTCGTATTTTTTACCCGGAGTTTTAGTTGGGTTCGTACTTTTACCCGGAGTTTTAGTTGGGTTCGTAATTTTACCCGGAGTCTTAAGTTAGGTTCGTATTTTTTATCCGGACTTTTTAGTTGGGTTCGTACTTTTTACCCGGAGTTTTAGTTGGGTTCGTAATTTTACCCGGAGTGTTAGTTGGGTTCGTATTTTTTACCCGGACTTTTTAGTTGGGTTAGTATTTTTACCCGGAGTTTTAGTTGGGTTCGTATTTTTACCCGGAGTTTTAGTTGGGTTCGTATTTTTACCCGGAGTTTTAGTTGGGTTCGTAATTTTAGCCGGAGTTTTAGTTGGGTTCGTATTTTTTACCCGGACTTTTTAGTTGGGTTCGTAATTGTACCCGGAGTTTTAGTTGGGTTCGTAATTTTACCCGGAGTTTTAGTGGAGTTGGTAATTTTACCCGGAGTTTTAGTTGGGTTCGTATTTTTTACCCGGACTTTTAGTTGGGTTCGTAATTTTACCCGGAGTTTTAGTTGGGTTCGTAATTTTACCCGGAGTTTTAGTTGGGTTCGTAATTTTACCCGGAGTTTTACTTGGGTTCGTAATTTTACCCGGAGTTTTACTTGGGTTCGTAATTTTACCCGGAGTTTTAGTTGGGTTCGTAATCTTACCCGGAGTTTTAGTTGGGTTCGTAATTTTACCCGGACTTTTTAGTTGGGTTCGTAATTTTACCCGGACTTTTTAGTTGGGTTCGTAATTTTACCCGGACTTTTTAGTTGGGTTCGTAATTTTACCCGGAGTTTTAGTTGGGTCCGTAATTTTACCCGGACTTTTTAGTTGGGTTCGCATTTTTTACCCGGACTTTTAGTTGGGTTCATAATTTTACCCGGAGTTTTAGTTGGGGTCATAATTTTACCCGGACTTTTTAGTTGGGTTCGTATTTTTTACCCGGACTTTTAGTTGGGTTCGTAATTTTACCCGGAGTTTTAGTTGGGTTCGTAATTTTACCCGGAGTTTTAGTTGGGTTCGTAATTTTACCCGGAGTTTTAGTTGGGTTCGTAGTTTTACCCGGAGTTTTACTTGGGTTCGTAATTTTACCCGGAGTTTTAGTTGGGTTCGTAATTTTACCCGGAGTTTTAGTTGGGTTCGTAATTTTACCCGGACTTTTTAGTTGGGTTCGTATTTTTTACCCGGACTTTTAGTTGGGTTCGTAATTTTACCCGGAGTTTTAGTTGGGTTCGTAATTTTACCCGGAGTTTTAGTTGGGTTCGTAATTTTACCCGGAGTTTTACTTGGGTTCGTAATTTTACCCGGACTTTTTAGTTGGGTCCGTATTTTTTACCCGGACTTTTAGTTGGGTTCGTAATTTTACCCGGAGTTTTAGTTGGGTTCGTAATTTTACCCGGAGTTTTAGTTGGGTTCGTAATTTTACCCGGAGTTTTAGTTGGGTTCGTATTTTTTACCCGGACTTTTTAGTTGGGGTTAGTATTTTTACCCGGAGTTTTAGTTGGGTTCGTATTTTTACCCGGAGTTTTAGTTGGGTTCGTAATTTTACCCGGAGTTTTAGTTGGGTTCGTATTTTTTACCCGGACATTTTAGTTGGGTTAGCATTTTTTACCCGGAGTTTTAGTTGGGTTCGTACTTTTACCCGGAGTTTTAGTTGGGTTCGTATTTTTTACCCGGAGTTTTAGTTGGGTTCGTATTTTTTACCCGGACTTTTTAGTTGGGTAAGTATTTTTACCCGGAGTTTTAGTTGGGTTCGTATTTTTACCCGGAGTTTTAGTTGGGTTCGTAATTTTACCCGGAGTTTTAGTTGGGTTCGTATCTTTTACCCGGACTATTTAGTTGGGTTAGTATTTTTTACCCGGAGTTTTAGTTGGGTTCGTGTTTTTTACCCGGAGTTTTAGTTGGGTTCGCATTTTTACCCGGAATTTTTAGTTGGGTTAGTATTTTTACCCGGAGTTTTAGTAGGGTTCGTATTTTTACTCGGAGTTTTAGTTGGGCTCGTAATTTTACCCGAAATTTTAGTTGGGTTCGTATTTTTAACCCGGACTTTTTAGTTGGGTTAGTATTTTTACCCGGAGTTTTAGTCGGGTTCGTATTTTTACCCGGAGTTTTAGTTGGGTTCGTAATTTTATCCAGAGTTTTAGTTGGGTTCGTATTTTTTACCCGGACTTTTTAGTTGGGTTAGTATTTTTGCCCAGAGTTTTAGTTGGGTTCGTATTTTTTACCCGGAGTTTTAGTTGGGTTCGTACTTTTACCCGGAGTTTTAGTTGGGTTCGTAATTTTACCCGGAGTCTTAAGTTAGGTTCGTATTTTTTATCCGGACTTTTTAGTTGGGTTCGTACTTTTTACCCGGAGTTTTAGTTGGGTTCGTAATTTTACCCGGAGTTTTAGTTGGGTTCGTATTTTTACCCGGAGTTTTAGTTGGGTTCGTATTTTTACCCGGAGTTTTAGTTGGGTTCGTAATTTTAGCCGGAGTTTTAGTTGGGTTCGTATTTTTTACCCGGACTTTTTAGTTGGGTTCGTAATTGTACCCGGAGTTTTAGTTGGGTTCGTAATTTTACCCGGAGTTTTAGTTGGGTACGTAATTTTACCCGGAGGTTTAGTTGGGTTCGTAATTTTACCCGGACTTTCTGGTTGGGTTCGTATTTTTTACCCGGTCTTTTAGTTGGGTTCGTAATTTTACCCGGAGTTTTAGTTGGGTTCGTAATTTTACCCGGAGTTTTAGTTGAGTTGGTAATTTTACCCGGAGTTTTAGTTGGGTTCGTAATTTTACCCGGACTTTTTAGTTGGGTTCGTAATTTTACCCGGAGTTTTAGTTGGGTTCGTAATGTTACCCGGAGTTTTACTTGGGTTCGTAATTTTACCCGAACTTTTTAGTTGGGTTCGTATTTTTTACCCGGACTTTTAGTTGGGTTCGTAATTTTACCCGGAGTTTTAGTTGGGTTCGTAATTTTACCCGGAGTTTTACTTGGGTTCGTAATTTTACCCGGACTTTTTAGTTGGGTCCGTATTTTTTACCCGGACTTTTAGTTGGGTTCGTAATTTTACCCGGAGTTTTAGTTGGGTTCGTAATTTTACCCGGAGTTTTAGTTGGGTTCGTAATTTTACCCAGAGTTTTAGTTGGGTTCATATTTTTTACCCGGACTTTTTAGTTGGGGTTAGTATTTTTACCCGGAGTTTTAGTTGGGTTCGTATTTTTACCCGGAGTTTTAGTTGGGTTCGTAATTTTACCCGGAGTTTTAGTTGGGTTCGAATTTTTTACCCGGACATTTTAGTTGGGTTAGCATTTTTTACCCGGAGTTTTAGTTGGGTTCGTACTTTTACCCGGAGTTTTAGTTGGGTTCGTATTTTTTACCCGGAGTTTTAGTTGGGTTCGTATTTTTTACCCGGACTTTTTAGTTGGGTAAGTATTTTTACCCGGAGTTTTAGTTGGGTTCGTATTTTTACCCGGAGTTTTAGTTGGGTTCGTAATTTTACCCGGAGTTTTAGTTGGGTTCGTATCTTTTACCCGGACTATTTAGTTGGGTTAGTATTTTTTACCCGGAGTTTTAGTTGGGTTCGTGTTTTTTACCCGGAGTTTTAGTTGGGTTCGCATTTTTACCCGGAATTTTTAGTTGGGTTAGTATTTTTACCCGGAGTTTTAGTAGGGTTCGTATTTTTGCTCGGAGTTTTAGTTGGGTTCGTAATTTTACCCGGAATTTTAGTTGGGTTCGTATTTTTAACCCGGACTTTTTAGTTGGGTTAGTATTTTTACCCGGAGTTTTAGTTGGGTTCGTATTTTTACCCGGAGTTTTAGTTGGGTTCGTAATTTTATCCAGAGTTTTAGTTGGGTTCGTATTTTTTACCCGGACTTTTTAGTTGGGTTAGTATTTTTGCCCAGAGTTTTAGTTGGCTTCGTATTTTTTACCCGGAGTTTTAGTTGGGTTCGTACTTTTACCCGGAGTTTTAGTTGGGTTCGTAATTTTACCCGGAGTCTTAAGTTAGGTTCGTATTTTTTATCCGGACTTTTTAGTTGGGTTCGTACTTTTTACCCGGAGTTTTAGTTGGGTTCGTAATTTTACCCGGAGTTTTAGTTGGGTTCGTATTTTTTACCCGGACTTTTTAGTTGGGTTAGTATTTTTACCCGGAGTTTTAGTTGGGTTCGTATTTTTACCCGGAGTTTTAGTTGGGTTCGCATTTTTACCCGGAGTTTTAGTTGGGTTCGTAATTTTAGCCGGAGTTTTAGTTGGGTTCGTATTTTTTACCCGGACTTTTTAGTTGGGTTCGTAATTGTACCCGGAGTTTTAGTTGGGTTCGTAATTTTACCCGGAGTTTTAGTTGGGTACGTAATTTTACCCGGAGGTTTAGTTGGGTTCGTAATTTTACCCGGACTTTTTAGTTGGGTTCGTATTTTTTACCCGGTCTTTTAGTTGGGTTCGTAATTTTACCCGGAGTTTTAGTTGGGTTCGTAATTTTACCCGGAGTTTTAGTTGAGTTGGTAATTTTACCTGGAGTTTTAGTTGGGTTCGTAATTTTACCCGGACTTTTTAGTTGGGTTCGTAATTTTACCCGGAGTTTTAGTTGGGTTCGTAATGTTACCCGGAGTTTTACTTGGGTTCGTAATTTTACCCGAACTTTTTAGTTGGGTTCGTATTTTTTACCCGGACTTTTAGTTGGGTTCGTAATTTTACCCGGAGTTTTAGTTGGGTTCGTAATTTTACCCGGAGTTTTACTTGGGTTCGTAATTTTACCCGAACTTTTTAGTTGGGTTCGTATCTTTTACCCGGACTTTTAGTTGGGTTCGTAATTTTACCCGGAGTTTTAGTTGGGTTCGTAATTTTACCCGGAGTTTTAGTTGGGTTCGTAATTTTGCCCGGAGTTTTACTTGGGTTCGTAATTTTACCCGGAGTTTTATTTGGGTTCGTAATTTTACCCGGAGTTTTAGTTGGGTTCGTAATTTTATCCGGAGTTTTAGTTGGGTTCGTAATTTTACTCGGACTTTTTAGTTGGGTTCGTATTTTTTACCCGGACTTTTAGTTGGGTTCGTAATTTTACCCGGAGTTTTAGTTGGGTTCGTAATTTTACCCGGACTTTTTAGTTGGGTTCGTAATTTTACCCGGACTTTTTAGTTGGGTTCGTAATTTTACCCGGACTTTTTAGTTGGGTTCGTAATTTTACCCGGAGTTTTAGTTGGGTTCGTAATTTTACCCGGACTTTTTAGTTGGGTTCGAATTTTTTACCCGGACTTTTAGTTGGGTTCGTAATTTTACCCGGAGTTTTAGTTGGGTTCGTAATTTTACCCGGAGTTTTAGTTGGGTTCGTAATTTTACCCGGAGTCTTGAGTTACCCGGACTTTTTAGTTGGGTTCGAATTTTTACCCGGACTTTTAGTTGGGTTCGTAATTTTACCCGGAGTTTTAGTTGGGTTCGTAATTTTACCCGGAGTTTTAGTTGGGTTCGTAATTTTACCCGGAGTTTTACTTGGGTTCGTAATTTTACCCGGAGTTTTACTTGGGTTCGTAATTTTACCCGGAGTTTTAGTTGGGTTCGTAATTTTACCCGGAGTTTTAGTTGGGTTCGTAATTTTACCCGGAATTTTTAGTTGGGTTCGTAATTTTACCCGGACTTTTAGTTGAGTTAGTACTTTTACCCGGAGTTTTAGTTGGGTTCGTAATTTTACCCGGACTTTTTAGTTGGGTTCGTAATTTTACCCGGAGTCTTAAGTTAGGTTCGTATTTTTTATCCGGACTTTTTAGTTGGGTTCGTATTTTTTACCCGGAGTTTTAGTTGGGTTCGTAATTTTACCCGGAGTTTTAGTTGGGTACGTAATTTTACCCGGAGGTTTACTTGGGTTCGTAATTTTACCCGGAGTTTTAGTTGGGTTCGTAATTTTACCCGGAGTTTTAGTTGGGTTCGTAATTTTACCCGGACTTTTTAGTTGGGTTCGTATTTTTTACCCGGACTTTTAGTTGGGTTCGTAATTTTACCCGGAGTTTTAGTTGGGTTCGTAATTTTACCCGGAGTTTTAGTTGGGTTCGTAATTTTACCCGGACTTTTTAGTTGGGTTCGTAATTTTACCCGGACTTTTTAGTTGGGTTCGTAATTTTACCCGGACTTTTAGTTGGGTTCGTAATTTTACCCGGAGTTTTAGTTGGGTTCGTAATTTTACCCGGAGTTTTAGTTGCGTTCGTAATTTTACCCGGAGTTGTACTTGGGTTCGTAATTTTACCCGGAGTTTTACTTGGGTTCGTAATTTTACCCGGAGTTTTAGTTGGGTTCGTAATTTTACCCGGAGTTTTAGTTGGGTTCGTAATTTTACCCGGACTTTTTAGTTGGGTTCGTAATTTTACCCGGAGTTTTAGTTGAGTTCGTAATTTTACCCGGAGTTTTAGTTGGGTTCGTAATTTTACCCGGACTTTTTAGTTGGGTTCGTAATTTTACCCGGACTTTTTAGTTGGGTTCGTAATTTTACCCGGAGTCTTAAGTTAGGTTCGTATTTTTTATCCGGACTTTTAAGTTGGGTTCGTATTTTTTACCCGGAGTTTTAGTTGGGTTCGTAATTTTACCCGGAGTTTTACTTGGGTTCGTAATTTTACCCGGACTTTTTAGTTGGGTTCGTATTTTTTACCCGGACTTTTAGTTGGGTTCGTAATTTTACCCGGAGTTTTAGTTGGGTTCGTAATTTTACCCGGACTTTTTAGTTGGGTTCGTAATTTTACCCGGAGTTTTAGTTGGGTTCGTAATGTTACCCGGAGTTTTACTTGGGTTCGTAAATTTACCCGAACTTTTTAGTTGGGTTCGTATTTTTTACCCGGACTTTTAGTTGGGTTCGTAATTTTACCCGGAGTTTTAGTTGGGTTCGTAATTTTACCCGGAGTTTTACTTGGGTTCGTAATTTTACCCGAACTTTTTAGTTGGGTTCGTATTTTTTACCCGGACTTTTAGTTGGGTTCGTAATTTTACCCGGAGTTTTAGTTGGGTTCGTAATTTTACCCGGAGTTTTACTTGGGTTCGTAATTTTACCCGAACTTTTTAGTTGGGTTCGTATCTTTTACCCGGACTTTTAGTTGGGTTCGTAATTTTACCCGGAGTTTTAGTTGGGTTCGTAATTTTACCCGGAGTTTTAGTTGGGTTCGTAATTTTACCCGGAGTTTTACTTGGGTTCGTAATTTTACCCGGAGTTTTATTTGGGTTCGTAATTTTACCCGGAGTTTTAGTTGGGTTCGTAATTTTATCCGGAGTTTTAGTTGGGTTCGTAATTTTACTCGGACTTTTTAGTTGGGTTCGTATTTTTTACCCGGACTTTTAGTTGGGTTCGTAATTTTACCCGGAGTTTTAGTTGGGTTCGTAATTTTACCCGGACTTTTTAGTTGGGTTCGTAATTTTACCCGGACTTTTTAGTTGGGTTCGTAATTTTACCCGGAGTTTTAGTTGGGTTCGTAATTTTACCCGGACTTTTTAGTTGGGTTCGAATTTTTTACCCGGACTTTTAGTTGGGTTCGTAATTTTACCCGGAGTTTTAGTTGGGTTCGTAATTTTACCCGGAGTTTTAGTTGGGTTCGTAATTTTACCAGGAGTTTTAGTTGGGTTCGTAATTTTACCCGGACTTTTTAGTTGGGTTCGTAATTTTACCCGGACTTTTTAGTTGGGTTCGTAATTTTACCCGGACTTTTAGTTGGGTTCGTAATTTTACCCGGAGTTTTAGTTGGGTTCGTAATTTTACCCGGAGTTTTAGTTGCGTTCGTAATTTTACCCGGAGTTGTACTTGGGTTCGTAATTTTACCCGGAGTTTTACTTGGGTTCGTAATTTTACCCGGAGTTTTAGTTGGGTTCGTAATTTTACCCGGAGTTTTAGTTGGGTTCGTAATTTTACCCGGACTTTTTAGTTGGGTTCGTAATTTTACCCGGAGTTTTAGTTGAGTTCGTAATTTTACCCGGAGTTTTAGTTGGGTTCGTAATTTTACCCGGACTTTTTAGTTGGGTTCGTAATTTTACCCGGACTTTTTAGTTGGGTTCGTAATTTTACCCGGAGTCTTAAGTTAGGTTCGTATTTTTTATCCGGACTTTTAAGTTGGGTTCGTATTTTTTACCCGGAGTTTTAGTTGGGTTCGTAATTTTACCCGGAGTTTTACTTGGGTTCGTAATTTTACCCGGACTTTTTAGTTGGGTTCGTATTTTTTACCCGGACTTTTAGTTGGGTTCGTAATTTTACCCGGAGTTTTAGTTGGGTTCGTAATTTTACCCGGACTTTTTAGTTGGGTTCGTAATTTTACCCGGAGTTTTAGTTGGGTTCGTAATGTTACCCGGAGTTTTACTTGGGTTCGTAAATTTACCCGAACTTTTTAGTTGGGTTCGTATTTTTTACCCGGACTTTTAGTTGGGTTCGTAATTTTACCCGGAGTTTTAGTTGGGTTCGTAATTTTACCCGGAGTTTTACTTGGGTTCGTAATTTTACCCGAACTTTTTAGTTGGGTTCGTATTTTTTACCCGGACTTTTAGTTGGGTTCGTAATTTTACCCGGAGTTTTAGTTGGGTTCGTAATTTTACCCGGAGTTTTACTTGGGTTCGTAATTTTACCCGAACTTTTTAGTTGGGTTCGTATCTTTTACCCGGACTTTTAGTTGGGTTCGTAATTTTACCCGGAGTTTTAGTTGGGTTCGTAATTTTACCCGGAGTTTTAGTTGGGTTCGTAATTTTACCCGGAGTTTTACTTGGGTTCGTAATTTTACCCGGAGTTTTATTTGGGTTCGTAATTTTACCCGGAGTTTTAGTTGGGTTCGTAATTTTATCCGGAGTTTTAGTTGGGTTCGTAATTTTACTCGGACTTTTTAGTTGGGTTCGTATTTTTTACCCGGACTTTTAGTTGGGTTCGTAATTTTACCCGGAGTTTTAGTTGGGTTCGTAATTTTACCCGGACTTTTTAGTTGGGTTCGTAATTTTACCCGGACTTTTTAGTTGGGTTCGTAATTTTACCCGGACTTTTTAGTTGGGTTCGTAATTTTACCCGGAGTTTTAGTTGGGTTCGTAATTTTACCCGGACTTTTTAGTTGGGTTCGAATTTTTTACCCGGACTTTTAGTTGGGTTCGTAATTTTACCCGGAGTTTTAGTTGGGTTCGTAATTTTACCCGGAGTTTTAGTTGGGTTCGTAATTTTACCCGGAGTCTTGAGTTACCCGGACTTTTTAGTTGGGTTCGAATTTTTACCCGGACTTTTAGTTGGGTTCGTAATTTTACCCGGAGTTTTAGTTGGGTTCGTAATTTTACCCGGAGTTTTAGTTCGGTTCGTAATTTTACCCGGAGTTTTACTTGGGTTCGTAATTTTACCCGGAGTTTTACTTGGGTTCGTAATTTTACCCGGAGTTTTAGTTGGGTTCGTAATTTTACCCGGAGTTTTAGTTGGGTTCGTAATTTTACCCGGAATTTTTAGTTGGGTTCGTATTTTTTACCCGGACTTTTAGTTGGGTTCGTAATTTTACCCGGAGTTTTAGTTGGGTTCGTAATTTTACCCGGACTTTTAGTTGAGTTAGTAATTTTACCCGGAGTTTTAGTTGGGTTCGTAATTTTACCCGGACTTTTTAGTTGGGTTCGTAATTTTACCCGGAGTCTTAAGTTAGGTTCGTATTTTTTATCCGGACTTTTTAGTTGGGTTCGTATTTTTTACCCGGAGTTTTAGTTGGGTTCGTAATTTTACCCGGAGTTTTAGTTGGGTTCGTAATTTTACCCGGAGTTTTAGTTGGGTTCATATTTTTTACCCGGACTTTTTAGTTGGGGTTAGTATTTTTACCCGGAGTTTTAGTTGGGTTCGTATTTTTACCCGGAGTTTTAGTTGGGTTCGTAATTTTACCCGGAGTTTTAGTTGGGTTCGTATTTTTTACCCGGACATTTTAGTTGGGTTAGCATTTTTTACCCGGAGTTTTAGTTGGGTTCGTACTTTTACCCGGAGTTTTAGTTGGGTTCGTATTTTTTACCCGGAGTTTTAGTTGGGTTCGTATTTTTTACCCGGACTTTTTAGTTGGGTAAGTATTTTTACCCGGAGTTTTAGTTGGGTTCGTATTTTTACCCGGAGTTTTAGTTGGGTTCGTAATTTTACCCGGAGTTTTAGTTGGGTTCGTATCTTTTACCCGGACTATTTAGTTGGGTTAGTATTTTTTACCCGGAGTTTTAGTTGGGTTCGTGTTTTTTACCCGGAGTTTTAGTTGGGTTCGCATTTTTACCCGGAATTTTTAGTTGGGTTAGTATTTTTACCCGGAGTTTTAGTAGGGTTCGTATTTTTGCTCGGAGTTTTAGTTGGGTTCGTAATTTTACCCGGAATTTTAGTTGGGTTCGTATTTTTAACCCGGACTTTTTAGTTGGGTTAGTATTTTTACCCGGAGTTTTAGTTGGGTTCGTATTTTTACCCGGAGTTTTAGTTGGGTTCGTAATTTTATCCAGAGTTTTAGTTGGGTTCGTATTTTTTACCCGGACTTTTTAGTTGGGTTAGTATTTTTGCCCAGAGTTTTAGTTGGGTTCGTATTTTTTACCCGGAGTTTTAGTTGGGTTCGTACTTTTACCCGGAGTTTTAGTTGGGTTCGTAATTTTACCCGGAGTCTTAAGTTAGGTTCGTATTTTTTATCCGGACTTTTTAGTTGGGTTCGTACTTTTTACCCGGAGTTTTAGTTGGGTTCGTAATTTTACCCGGAGTTTTAGTTGGGTTCGTATTTTTTACCCGGGCTTTTTAGTTGGGTTAGTATTTTTACCCGGAGTTTTAGTTGGGTTCGTATTTTTACCCGGAGTTTTAGTTGGGTTCGTATTTTTACCCGGAGTTTTCGTTGGGTTCGTAATTTTAGCCGGAGTTTTAGTTGGGTTCGTATTTTTTACCCGGACTTTTTAGTTGGGTTCGTAATTGTACCCGGAGTTTTAGTTGGGTTCGTAATTTTACCCGGAGTTTTAGTTGGGTACGTAATTTTACCCGGAGGTTTAGTTGGGTTCGTAATTTTACCCGGACTTTTTAGTTGGGTTCGTATTTTTTACCCGGTCTTTTAGTTGGGTTCGTAATTTTACCCGGACTTTTAGTTGGGTTCGTAATTTTACCCGGAGTTTTAGTTGAGTTGGTAATTTTACCTGGAGTTTTAGTTGGGTTCGTAATTTTACCCGGACTTTTTAGTTGGGTTCGTAATTTTACCCGGAGTTTTAGTTGGGTTCGTAATGTTACCCGGAGTTTTACTTGGGTTCGTAATTTTACCCGAACTTTTTAGTTGGGTTCGTACTTTTTACCCGGACGTTTAGTTGGGTTCGTAATTTTACCCGGAGTTTTAGTTGGGTTCGTAATTTTACCCGGAGTTTTACTTGGGTTCGTAATTTTACCCGAACTTTTTAGTTGGGTTCGTATCTTTTACCCGGACTTTTAGTTGGGTTCGTAATTTTACCCGGAGTTTTAGTTGGGTTCGTAATTTTACCCGGAGTTTTAGTTGGGTTCGTAATTTTACCCGGAGTTTTACTTGGGTTCGTAATTTTACCCGGAGTTTTATTTGGGTTCGTAATTTTACCCGGAGTTTTAGTTGGGTTCGTAATTTTATCCGGAGTTTTAGTTGGGTTCGTAATTTTACTCGGACTTTTTAGTTGGGTTCGTATTTTTTACCCGGACTTTTAGTTGGGTTCGTAATTTTACCCGGAGTTTTAGTTGGGTTCGTAATTTTACCCGGACTTTTTAGTTGGGTTCGTAATTTTACCCGGACTTTTTAGTTGGGTTCGTAATTTTACCCGGACTTTTTAGTTGGGTTCGTAATTTTACCCGGAGTTTTAGTTGGGTTCGTAATTTTACCCGGACTTTTTAGTTGGGTTCGAATTTTTTACCCGGACTTTTAGTTGGGTTCGTAATTTTACCCGGAGTTTTAGTTGGGTTCGTAATTTTACCCGGAGTTTTAGTTGGGTTCGTAATTTTACCCGGAGTCTTGAGTTACCCGGACTTTTAGTTGGGTTCGAATTTTTACCCGGACTTTTAGTTGGGTTCGTAATTTTACCCGGAGTTTTAGTTGGGTTCGTAATTTTACCCGGAGTTTTAGTTGGGTTCGTAATTTTACCCGGAGTTTTACTTGGGTTCGTAATTTTACCCGGAGTTTTACTTGGGTTCGTAATTTTACCCGGAGTTTTAGTTGGGTTCGTAATTTTACCCGGAGTTTTAGTTGGGTTCGTAATTTTACCCGGAATTTTTAGTTGGGTTCGTATTTTTTACCCGGACTTTTAGTTGGGTTCGTAATTTTACCCGGAGTTTTAGTTGGGTTCGTAATTTTACCCGGACTTTTAGTTGAGTTAGTAATTTTACCCGGAGTTTTAGTTGGGTTCGTAATTTTACCCGGACTTTTTAGTTGGGTTCGTAATTTTACCCGGAGTCTTAAGTTAGGTTCGTATTTTTTATCAGGACTTTTTAGTTGGGTTCGTATTTTTTACCCGGAGTTTTAGTTGGGTTCGTAATTTTACCCTGAGTTTTAGTTGGGTTCGCAATTTTACCCGGACTTTTTAGTTGGGTTCGTATTTTTTACCCGGACTTTTAGTTGGGTTCGTAATTTTACCCGGAGTTTTAGTTGGGTTCGTAATTTTACCCGGAGTTTTAGTTGGGTTCGTAATTTTACCCGGACTTTTTAGTTGGGTTCGTAATTTTACCCGGACTTTTTAGTTGGGTTCGTAATTTTACCCGGACTTTTAGTTGGGTTCGTAATTTTACCCGGAGTTTTAGTTGGGTTCGTAATTTTACCCGGAGTTTTAGTTGCGTTCGTAATTTTACCCGGAGTTGTACTTGGGTTCGTAATTTTACCCGGAGTTTTACTTGGGTTCGTAATTTTACCCGGAGTTTTAGTTGGGTTCGTAATTTTACCCGGAGTTTTAGTTGGGTTCGTAATTTTACCCGGACTTTTTAGTTGGGTTCGTATTTTTTACCCGGACTTTTAGTTGGGTTCGTAATTTTACCCGGAGTTTTAGTTGGGTTCGTAATTTTACCCGGAGTTTTAGTTGAGTTCGTAATTTTACCCGGAGTTTTAGTTGGGTTCGTAATTTTACCCGGACTTTTTAGTTGGGTTCGTAATTTTACCCGGACTTTTTAGTTGGGTTCGTAATTTTACCCGGAGTCTTAAGTTAGGTTCGTATTTTTTATCCGGACTTTTAAGTTGGGTTCGTATTTTTTACCCGGAGTTTTAGTTGGGTTCGTAATTTTACCCGGAGTTTTACTTGGGTTCGTAATTTTACCCGGACTTTTTAGTTGGGTTCGTATTTTTTACCCGGACTTTTAGTTGGGTTCGTAATTTTACCCGGAGTTTTAGTTGGGTTCGTAATTTTACCCGGACTTTTTAGTTGGGTTCGTAATTTTACCCGGAGTTTTAGTTGGGTTCGTAATGTTACCCGGAGTTTTACTTGGGTTCGTAAATTTACCCGAGCTTTTTAGTTGGGTTCGTATTTTTTACCCGGACTTTTAGTTGGGTTCGTAATTTTACCCGGAGTTTTAGTTGGGTTCGTAATTTTACCCGGAGTTTTACTTGGGTTCGTAATTTTACCCGAACTTTTTAGTTGGGTTCGTATTTTTTACCCGGACTTTTAGTTGGGTTCGTAATTTTACCCGGAGTTTTAGTTGGGTTCGTAATTTTACCCGGAGTTTTACTTGGGTTCGTAATTTTACCCGAACTTTTTAGTTGGGTTCGTATCTTTTACCCGGACTTTTAGTTGGGTTCGTAATTTTACCCGGAGTTTTAGTTGGGTTCGTAATTTACCCGGAGTTTTAGTTGGGTTCGTAATTTTACCCGGAGTTTTTACTTGGGTTCGTAATTTTACCCGGAGTTTTATTTGGGTTCGTAATTTTACCCGGAGTTTTAGTTGGGTTCGTAATTTTATCCGGAGTTTTAGTTGGGTTCGTATTTTACTCGGACTTTTTAGTTGGGTTCGTATTTTTTACCCGGACTTTTAGTTGGGTTCGTAATTTTACCCGGAGTTTTAGTTGGGTTCGTAATTTTACCCGGACTTTTTAGTTGGGTTCGTAATTTTACCCGGACTTTTAGTTGGGTTCGTAATTTTACCCGACTTTTTAGTTGGGTTCGTAATTTTACCCGGAGTTTTAGTTGGGTTCGTAATTTTACCCGGACTTTTTAGTTGGGTTCGAATTTTTTACCCGGACTTTTAGTTGGGTTCGTAATTTTACCCGGAGTTTTAGTTGGGTTCGTAATTTTACCCGAAGTTTTAGTTGGGTTCGTAATTTTACCCGGAGTCTTGAGTTACCCGGACTTTTTAGTTGGGTTCGAATTTTTACCCGGACTTTTAGTTGGGTTCGTAATTTTACCCGGAGTTTTAGTTGGGTTCGTAATTTTACCCGGAGTTTTAGTTGGGTTCGTAATTTTACCCGGAGTTTTACTTGGGTTCGTAATTTTACACCGGAGTTTTACTTGGGTTCGTAATTTTACCCGGAGTTTTAGTTGGGTTCGTAATTTTACCCGGAGTTTTAGTTGGGTTCGTAATTTTACCCGGAATTTTAGTTGGGTTCGTATTTTTTACCCGGACTTTTAGTTGGGTTCGTAATTTTACCCGGAGTTTTTAGTTGGGTTCGTAATTTTACCCGGACTTTTAGTTGAGTTAGTAATTTTACCCGGAGTTTTAGTTGGGTTCGTAATTTTACCCGGACTTTTTAGTTGGGTTCGTAATTTTACCCCGGAGTCTTAAGTTAGGTTCGTATTTTTTATCCGGACTTTTTAGTTGGGTTCGTATTTTTTACCCGGAGTTTTAGTTGGGTTCGTAATTTTACCCTGAGTTTTTAGTTGGGTTCGCAATTTTACCCGGACTTTTTAGTTGGGTTCGTATTTTTTACCCGGACTTTAGTTGGGTTCGTAATTTTACCCGGAGTTTTAGTTGGGTTCGTAATTTTACCCTCGGAGTTTTAGTTGGGTTCGTAATTTTACCCGGACTTTTTAGTTGGGTTCGTAATTTACTCGGACTTTTTAGTTGGGTTCGTAATTTTACCCGGACTTTTAGTTGGGTTCGTAATTTTACACGGAGTTTTAGTTGGGTTCGTAATTTTACCCGGAGTTTTAGTTGCGTTCGTAATTTTACCCGGAGTTGTACTTTCGTACGTTCGTATTTTTTTATTTTTTACCCGGAGTTTTAGTTGGGTTCGTAATTTTAACCCGGAGTTTTACTTGGGTTCGTAATTTTACCCGGACTTTTTAGTTGGGTTCGTATTTTTTACCCGGACTTTTAGTTGGGTCGTAATTTTACCCGGAGTTTTAGTTGGGTTCGTAATTTTACCCGGACTTTTTAGTTGGGTTCGTAATTTTACCCGGAGTTTTAGTTGGGTTCGTAATGTTACCCGGAGTTTTACTTGGGTTCGTAAATTTACCCGAACTTTTTAGTTGGGTTCGTATTTTTTACCCGGACTTTTAGTTGGTTCGTAATTTTACCCGGAGTTTTAGTTGGGTTCGTAATTTTACCCGGACTTTTTAGTTGGGTTCGTAATTTTACCCGGAGTTTTAGTTGCGTTCGTAATTTTACCCGGAGTTGTACTTGGGTTCGTAATTTTACCCGGAGTTTTACTTGGGTTCGTAATTTTACCCGGAGTTTTAGTTGGGTTCGTAATTTTACACGGAGTTTTAGTTGGGTTCGTAATTTTACCCGGACTTTTTAGTTGGGTTCGTATTTTTTACCCGGACTTTTAGTTGGGTTCGTAATTTTACCCGGAGTTTTAGTTGGGTTCGTAATTTTACCCGGAGTTTTAGTTGAGTTCGTAATTTTACCCGGAGTTTTAGTTGGGTTCGTAATTTTACCCGGACTTTTTAGTTGGGTTCGTAATTTTACCCGGACTTTTTAGTTGGGTTCGTAATTTTACCCGGAGTCTTAAGTTAGGTTCGTATTTTTTATCCGGACTTTTAAGTTGGGTTCGTATTTTTTACCCGGAGTTTTAGTTGGGTTCGTAATTTTACCCGGAGTTTTACTTGGGTTCGTAATTTTACACGGACTTTTTAGTTGGGTTAGTATTTTTTACCCGGACTTTTAGTTGGGTTCGTAATTTTACCCGGAGTTTTAGTTGGGTTCGTAATTTTACCCGGACTTTTTAGTTGGGTTCGTAATTTTACCCGGAGTTTTAGTTGGGTTCGTAATGTTACCCGGAGTTTTACTTGGGTTCGTAAATTTACCCGAACTTTTTAGTTGGGTTCGTATTTTTTACCCGGACTTTTAGTTGGGTTCGTAATTTTACCCGGAGTTTTAGTTGGGTTCGTAATTTTACCCGGAGTTTTACTTGGGTTCGTAATTTTACCCGAACTTTTTAGTTGGGTTCGTATTTTTTACCCGGACTTTTAGTTGGGTTCGTAATTTTACCCGGAGTTTTAGTTGGGTTCGTAATTTTACCCGGAGTTTTACTTGGGTTCGTAATTTTACCCGAACTTTTTAGTTGGGTTCGTATCTTTTACCCGGACTTTTAGTTGGGTTCGTAATTTTACCCGGAGTTTTAGTTGGGTTCGTAATTTTACCCGGAGTTTTAGTTGGGTTCGTAATTTTACCCGGAGTTTTACTTGGGTTCGTAATTTTACCCGGAGTTTTATTTGGGTTCGTAATTTTACCCGGAGTTTTAGTTGGGTTCGTAATTTTATCCGGAGTTTTAGTTGGGTTCGTAATTTTACTCGGACTTTTTAGTTGGGTTCGTATTTTTTACCCGGACTTTTAGTTGGGTTCGTAATTTTACCCGGAGTTTTAGTTGGGTTCGTAATTTTACCCGGACTTTTTAGTTGGGTTCGTAATTTTACCCGACTTTTTAGTTGGGTTCGTAATTTTACCCGGACTTTTTAGTTGGGTTCGTAATTTTACCCGGAGTTTTAGTTGGGTTCGTAATTTTACCCGGACTTTTTAGTTGGGTTCGAATTTTTTACCCGGACTTTTAGTTGGGTTCGTAATTTTACCCGGAGTTTTAGTTGGGTTCGTAATTATTACCGGAGTTTTAGTTGGGTTCGTAATTTTACCGGAGTCTTGAGTTACCCGGACTTTTTAGTTGGGTTCGAATTTTTACCCGGACTTTTAGTTGGGTTCGTAATTTTACCCGGAGTTTTAGTTGGGTTCGTAATTTACCCGGAGTTTTAGTTGGGTTCGTAATTTTACCCGGAGTTTTACTTGGGTTCGTAATTTTACCCGGAGTTTTACTTGGGTTCGTAATTTTACCCGGAGTTTTAGTTGGGTTCGTAATTTTACCCGAGTTTTAGTTGGGTTCGTAATTTTACCCGGAATTTTTAGTTGGGTTCGTATTTTTTACCCGGACTTTTAGTTGGGTTCGTAATTTTACCCGGAGTTTTAGTTGGGTTCGTAATTTTACCCGGACTTTTAGTTGAGTTAGTAATTTTACCCGGAGTTTTAGTTGGGTTCGTAATTTTACCCGGACTTTTTAGTTGGGTTCGTAATTTTTACCCGGAGTCTTAAGTTAGGTTCGTATTTTTTATCCGGACTTTTTAGTTGGGTTCGTATTTTTTACCCGGAGTTTTAGTTGGGTTCGTAATTTTTACCCTGAGTTTTAGTTGGTTCGCAATTTTACCCGGACTCTTTAGTTGGGTTCGTATTTTTTACCCGGACTTTTAGTTGGGTTCGTAATTTTACCGGAGTTTTAGTTGGGTTCGTAATTTACCCGGAGTTTTAGTTGGGTTCGTAATTTTACCCGGACTTTTTAGTTGGGTTCGTAATTTTACCCGGACTTTTTAGTTGGGTTCGTAATTTTACCCGGACTTTTAGTTGGGTTCGTAATTTTACCCGGAGTTTTAGTTGGGTTCGTAATTTTACCCGGAGTTTTAGTTGCGTTCGTAATTTTACCCGGAGTTGTACTTGGGTTCGTAATTTTACCCGGAGTTTTACTTGGGTTCGTAATTTTACCCGAGTTTTAGTTGGGTTCGTAATTTTACCCGGAGTTTTAGTTGGGTTCGTAATTTTACCCGGACTTTTTAGTTGGGTTCGTATTTTTTACCCGACTTTTAGTTGGGTTCGTAATTTTACCCGGAGTTTAGTTGGGTTCGTAATTTTACCCGGAGTTTTAGTTGAGTTCGTAATTTTACCCGGAGTTTTAGTTGGGTT
This sequence comes from Melinopterus prodromus, assembly GCA_964023965.1. Taxonomy (NCBI): domain Eukaryota; kingdom Metazoa; phylum Arthropoda; class Insecta; order Coleoptera; family Scarabaeidae; genus Melinopterus; species Melinopterus prodromus. The sequence goes on from CAXIES010000519.1 coordinate 82,737, forward strand.
CGTAACTTTACCCGGACTTTTTAGTTGGGTTCGTAATTTTACCCGGACTTTTTAGTTGGGTTCGTAATTTTACCCGGAGTCTTAAGTTAGGTTCGTATTTTTTATCCGGACTTTTAAGTTGGTTCGTATTTTTTACCCGGAGTTTTAGTTGGGTTCGTAATTTTACCCGGAGTTTTACTTGGGTTCGTAATTTTACCCGGACTTTTTAGTTGGGTTCGTATTTTTTACCCGGACTTTTAGTTGGGCTCGTAATTTTACCCGGAGTTTTAGTTGGGTTCGTAATTTTACCCGGACTTTTTAGTTGGGTTCGTAATTTTACCGGAGTTTTAGTTGGGTTCGTAATGTTACCCGGAGTTTTACTTGGGTTCGTAAATTTACCCGAACTTTTTAGTTGGGTTCGTATTTTTTACCCGGACTTTTAGTTGGGTTCGTAATTTTACCCGGAGTTTTAGTTGGGTTCGCAATTTTACCCGGACTTTTAGTTGGGTTCGTATTTTTTACCCGGACTTTTAGTTGGGTTCGTAATTTTACCCGGAGTTTTAGTTGGGTTCGTAATTTTACCCGGAGTTTTAGTTGGGTTCGTAATTTTACCCGGACTTTTTAGTTGGGTTCGTAATTTTACTCGGACTTTTAGTTGGGTTCGTAATTTTACCCGGACTTTTAGTTGGGTTCGTAATTTTACACGGAGTTTTAGTTGGGTTCGTAATTTTACCGGAGTTTTAGTTGCGTTCGTAATTTTACCCGGAGTTGTACTTTCGTACGTTCGTATTTTTTTATTTTTTACCCGAGTTTTAGTTGGGTTCGTAATTTACCCGGAGTTTTACTTGGGTTCGTAATTTTACCCGACTTTTTAGTTGGGTTCGTATTTTTTACCCGGACTTTTAGTTGGGTTCGTAATTTTACCCGGAGTTTTAGTTGGGTCGTAATTTTACCCGGACTTTTTAGTTGGGTTCGTAATTTTACCCGGAGTTTTAGTTGGGTTCGTAATGTTACCCCGGAGTTTTACTTGGGTTCGTAAATTTACCCGAACTTTTTAGTTGGGTTCGTATTTTTACCCGGACTTTTAGTTGGGTTCGTAATTTTACCCGGAGTTTTAGTTGGGTTCGTAATTTTTACCCGGACTTTTTAGTTGGGTTCGTAATTTTACCCGGAGTTTTAATTGCGTTCGTAATTTTACCCGGAGTTGTACTTGGGTTCGTAATTTTACCCGGAGTTTTACTTGGGTTCGTAATTTTACCCGGAGTTTTAGTTGGGTTCGTAATTTACCCGGAGTTTTAGTTGGTTCGTATTTTACCCGGACTTTTTAGTTGGGTTCGTATTTTTTACCCGGACTTTTAGTTGGGTTCGTAATTTTACCCGGAGTTTTAGTTGGGTTCGTAATTTTACCCGGAGTTTTAGTTGAGTTCGTAATTTTACCCGGAGTTTTAGTTGGGTTCGTAATTTTACCCGGACTTTTTAGTTGGGTTCGTAATTTTACCCGGACTTTTTAGTTGGGTTCGTAATTTTACCCGGAGTCTTAAGTTAGGTTCGTATTTTTTATCCGGACTTTTAAGTTGGGTTCGTATTTTTTACCCGGAGTTTTAGGTGGGTTCGTAATTTTACCCGGAGTTTTACTTGGGTTCGTAATTTTACCCGGACTTTTTAGTTGGGTTAGTATTTTTTACCCGGACTTTTTAGTTGGGTTCGTAATTTTACCCGAGTTTTAGTTGGGTTCGTAATTTTACCCGGACTTTTTAGTTGGGTTCGTAATTTTACCCGGAGTTTTAGTTGGGTTCGTAATGTTACCCGGAGTTTTACTTGGGTTCGTAAATTTACCCGAACTTTTTAGTTGGGTTCGTATTTTTTACCCGGACTTTTAGTTGGGTTCGTAATTTTACCCGAGTTTTAGTTGGGTTCGTAATTTTACCCCGGAGTTTTACTTGGGTTCGTAATTTTACCCGAACTTTTTAGTTGGGTTCGTATTTTTTACCCGGACTTTTAGTTGGGTTCGTAATTTTACCCGGAGTTTTAGTTGGGTTCGTAATTTTACCCGGAGTTTTACTTGGGTTCGTAATTTTACCCGAACTTTTTAGTTGGGTTCGTATCTTTTACCCGGACTTTTAGTTGGTTCGTAATTTACCCGGAGTTTTAGTTGGGTTCGTAATTTTACCCGGAGTTTTAGTTGGGTTCGTAATTTTACCCGGAGTTTTACTTGGGTTCGTAATTTTACCCGGAGTTTTATTTGGGTTCGTAATTTTACCCGGAGTTTTAGTTGGGTTCGTAATTTTATCCGGAGTTTTAGTTGGGTTCGTAATTTTACTCGGACTTTTTAGTTGGGTTCGTATTTTTTACCCGGACTTTTAGTTGGGTTCGTAATTTTACCCGGAGTTTTAGTTGGGTTCGTAATTTTACCCGGACTTTTTAGTTGGGTTCGTAATTTTACCCGGACTTTTTAGTTGGGTTCGTAATTTTACCCGGACTTTTTAGTTGGGTTCGTAATTTTACCCGGAGTTTTAGTTGGGTTCGTAATTTTTACCCGGACTTTTTAGTTGGTTCGAATTTTTTACCCGGACTTTTAGTTGGGTTCGTAATTTTACCCGGAGTTTTAGTTGGGTTCGTAATTTTACCCGGAGTTTTAGTTGGTTCGTAATTTTACCCGGAGTCTTGAGTTACCCGGACTTTTTAGTTGGGTTCGAATTTTTACCCGGACTTTTAGTTGGGTTCGTAATTTTACCCGGAGTTTTAGTTGGGTTCGTAATTTTACCCGGAGTTTTAGTGGGTTCGTAATTTTACCCGGAGTTTTACTTGGGTTCGTAATTTTACCCGGAGTTTTACTTGGGTTCGTAATTTACCCGGAGTTTAGTTGGTTCGTAATCTACCCGGAGTTTAGTTGGGTTCGTAATTTTACCCGAATTTTAGTTGGGTTCGTATTTTTTACCCGGACTTTTAGTTGGGTTCGTAATTTTACCCGGAGTTTTAGTTGGGTTCGTAATTTTACCCGGACTTTTAGTTGAGTTAGTAATTTTACCCGGAGTTTTAGTTGGGTTCGTAATTTTACCCGGACTTTTTAGTTGGGTTCGTAATTTTACCCGGAGTCTTAAGTTAGGTTCGTATTTTTTATCCGGACTTTTAGTTGGGTTCGTATTTTTTACCCGGAGTTTTAGTTGGGTTCGTAATTTTACCCTGAGTTTAGTTGGGTTCGCAATTTTACCCGGACTCTTTAGTTGGGTTCGTATTTTTTACCCGGACTTTTAGTTGGGTTCGTAATTTTACCCGGAGTTTTAGTTGGGTTCGTAATTTTACCCGGAGTTTTAGTTGGGTTCGTAATTTTACCCGGACTTTTTAGTTGGGTTCGTAATTTTACCCGGACTTTTTAGTTGGTTCGTAATTTTACCCCGGACTTTTAGTTGGGTTCGTAATTTTACCCGGAGTTTTAGTTGGGTTCGTAATTTTACCCGGAGTTTTAGGTTGCGTTCGTAATTTTACCCGGAGTTGTACTTGGGTTCGTAATTTTTACCCGGAGTTTACTTGGGTTCGTAATTTACCCGGAGTTTTAGTTGGGTTCGTAATTTTACCGGAGTTTTAGTTGGGTTCGTAATTTTAACCCGGACTTTTTAGTTGGGTTCGTATTTTTTACCCGGACTTTTAGTTGGGTTCGTAATTTTACCCGGAGTTTTAGTTTGGGTTCGTAATTTACCCGGAGTTTTAGTTGAGTTCGTAGTTTTACCCGGAGTTTTAGTTGGGTTCGTAACTTTACCCGGACTTTTTAGTTGGTTCGTAATTTTACCCGGACTTTTTAGTTGGGTTCGTAATTTTACCCGGAGTCTTAAGTTAGGTTCGTATTTTTTATCCGGACTTTTAAGTTGGGTTCGTATTTTTTACCCGGAGTTTTAGTAGGGTTCGTAATTTTACCCGGAGTTTTACTTGGGTTCGTAATTTTACCCGGACTTTTTAGTTGGTTCGTATTTTTTACCCGGACTTTTAGTTGGGTTCGTAATTTTACCCGGAGTTTAGTTGGGTTCGTAATTTTACCGGACTTTTTAGTTGGGTTCGTAATTTTACCCGGAGTTTTAGTTGGGTTCGTAATGTTACCCCGGAGTTTTACTTGGGTTCGTAAATTTACCCGAACTTTTTAGTTGGGTTCGTATTTTTTACCCGGACTTTTAGTTGGGTTCGTAATTTTACCCGGAGTTTTAGTTGGGTTCGTAATTTTACCCGGAGTTTTACTTGGGTTCGTAATTTTACCCGAACTTTTTAGTTGGGTTCGTATTTTTTACCCGGACTTTTAGTTGGGTTCGTAATTTTACCCGGAGTTTTAGTTGGGTTCGTAATTTTACCCGGAGTTTTACTTGGGTTCGTAATTTTACCCGAACTTTTTAGTTGGGTTCGTATCTTTTCCCGGACTTTTAGTTGGGTTCGTAATTTTACCCGGAGTTTTAGTTGGGTTCGTAATTTTACCCGGAGTTTTAGTTGGGTTCGTAATTTTACCCGGAGTTTTACTTGGGTTCGTAATTTTACCCGGAGTTTTATTTGGGTTCGTAATTTTACCCGGAGTTTTAGTTGGGTTCGTAATTTTATCCGGAGTTTTAGTTGGGTTCGTAATTTTACTCGGACTTTTAGTTGGGTTCGTATTTTTTACCCGGACTTTTAGTTGGGTTCGTAATTTTACCCGGAGTTTTAGTTGGGTTCGTAATTTTACCCGGACTTTTTAGTTGGGTTCGTAATTTTACCCGGACTTTTTAGTTGGGTTCGTAATTTTACCCGGACTTTTTAGTTGGGTTCGTAATTTTACCCGAGTTTTAGTTGGGTTCGTAATTTTACCCGGACTTTTAGTTGGGTTCGAATTTTTTACCCGGACTTTTAGTTGGGTTCGTAATTTTACCCGGAGTTTTAGTTGGGTTCGTAATTTTACCCGGAGTTTTAGTTGGGTTCGTAATTTTACCCGAGTCTTGAGTTACCCGGACTTTTTAGTTGGGTTCGAATTTTTACCCGGACTTTTAGTTGGGTTCGTAATTTTACCCGGAGTTTTAGTTGGGTTCGTAATTTTACCCGGAGTTTTAGTTGGGTTCGTAATTTTACCCGGAGTTTTACTTGGGTTCGTAATTTTACCCGGAGTTTTACTTGGGTTCGTAATTTTACCGAGTTTTAGTTGGGTTCGTAATTTTACCCGGAGTTTTAGTTGGGTTCGTAATTTACCCGAATTTTAGTTTGGTTCGTATTTTTTACCCGACTTTTAGTTGGGTTCGTAATTTACCCGGAGTTTTAGTTGGGTCGTAATTTTACCCGGACTTTTAGTTGACTTAGTAATTTTACCCGGAGTTTTAGTTGGGTTCGTAATTTTACCCGGACTTTTTAGTTGGGTTCGTAATTTTACCCGGAGTCTTAAGTTAGGTTCGTATTTTTTATCCGGACTTTTTAGTTGGGTTCGTATTTTTTACCGGAGTTTTAGTTGGGTTCGTAATTTTACCCTGAGTTTTAGTTGGGTTCGCAATTTTACCCGGACTTTTTAGTTGGGTTCGTATTTTTTACCCCGACTTTTAGTTGGGTTCGTAATTTTACCCGGAGTTTTAGTTGGGTTCGTAATTTTACCCGGAGTTTTAGTTGGGTTCGTAATTTTACCCGGACTTTTTAGTTGGGTTCGTAATTTTACCCGGACTTTTTAGTTGGGTTCGTAATTTTACCCGGACTTTTAGTTGGGTTCGTAATTTTACCCGGAGTTTTAGTTGGGTTCGTAATTTTACCCGGAGTTTTAGTTGCGTTCGTAATTTTACCCGCAGTTGTACTTGGGTTCGTAATTTTACCCGGAGTTTTACTTGGGTTCGTAATTTTACCCGGAGTTTTAGTTGGGTTCGTAATTTTACCCGGACTTTTTAGTTGGGTTCGTAATTTTACCCGGACTTTTTAGTTGGGTTCGTAATTTTACCCGGACTTTTTAGTTGGGTTCGTAATTTTACCCGGAGTTTTAGTTGGGTTCGTAATTTTACCCGGACTTTTTAGTTGGGTTCGAATTTTTTACCCGGACTTTTAGTTGGGTTCGTAATTTTACCCGGAGTTTTAGTTGGGTTCGTAATTTTACCCGGAGTTTTAGTTGGGTTCGTAATTTTACCCGGAGTCTTGAGTTACCCGGACTTTTTAGTTGGGTTCGAATTTTTACCCGGACTTTTAGTTGGGTTCGTAATTTTACCCGGAGTTTTAGTTGGGTTCGTAATTTTACCCGGAGTATTAGTTGGGTTCGTAATTTTACCCGGAGTTTTACTTGGGTTCGCAATTTTACCCGGAGTTTTACTTGGGTTCGTAATTTTACCCGGAGTTTTAGTTGGGTTCGTAATTTTACCCGGAGTTTTAGTTGGGTTCGTAATTTTACCCGGAATTTTTAATTGGGTTCGTATTTTTTACCCGGACTTTTAGTTGGGTTCGTAATTTTACCCGGAGTTTTAGTTGGGTTCGTAATTTTACCCGGACTTTTAGTTGAGTTAGTAATTTTACCCGGAGTTTTAGTTGGGTTCGTAATTTTACCCGGACTTTTTAGTTGGGTTCGTAATTTTACCCGGAGTCTTAAGTTAGGTTCGTATTTTTTATCCGGACTTTTTAGTTGGGTTCGTATTTTTTACCCGGAGTTTTAGTTGGGTTCGTAATTTTACCCTGAGTTTTAGTTGGGTTCGCAATTTTACCCGGACTTTTTAGTTGGGTTCGTATTTTTTACCCGGACTTTTAGTTGGGTTCGTAATTTTACCCGGAGTTTTAGTTGGGTTCGTAATTTTACCCGGAGTTTTAGTTGGGTTCGTAATTTTACCCGGACTTTTTAGTTGGGTTCGTAATTTTACCCGGACTTTTTAGTTGGGTTCGTAATTTTACCCGGACTTTTAGTTGGGTTCGTAATTTTACCCGGAGTTTTAGTTGGGTTCGTAATTTTACCCGGAGTTTTAGTTGCGTTCGTAATTTTACCCGCAGTTGTACTTGGGTTCGTAATTTTACCCGGAGTTTTACTTGGGTTCGTAATTTTACCCGGAGTTTTAGTTGGGTTCGTAATTTTACCCAGAGTTTTAGTTGGGTTCGTAATTTTACCCGGACTTTTTAGTTGGGTTCGTATTTTTTACCCGGACTTTTAGTTGGGTTCGTAATTTTACCCGGAGTTTTAGTTGGGTTCGTAATTTTACCCGGAGTTTTAGTTGAGTTCGTAATTTTACCCGGAGTTTTAGTTGGGTTCGTAATTTTACCCGGACTTTTTAGTTGGGTTCGTAATTTTACCCGGACTTTTTAGTTGGGTTCGTAATTTTACCCGGAGTCTTAAGTTAGGTTCGTATTTTTTATCCGGACTTTTTAGTTGGGTTCGTATTTTTTACCCGGAGTTTTAGTTGGGTTCGTAATTTTACCCGGAGTTTTACTTGGGTTCGTAATTTTACCCGGACTTTTTAGTTGGGTTCGTATTTTTTACCCGGACTTTTAGTTGGGTTCGTAATTTTACCCGGAGTTTTAGTTGGGTTCGTAATTTTACCCGGAGTTTTAGTTGGGTTCGTAATTTTACCCGGAGTTTTAGTTGGGTTCGTATTTTTTACCCGGACTTTTTAGTTGGGGTTAGTATTTTTACCCGGAGTTTTAGTTGGGTTCGTATTTTACCCGGAGTTTTAGTTGGGTTCGTAATTTTACCCGGAGTTTTAGTTGGGTTCGTATTTTTTACCCGGACATTTTAGTTGGGTTAGCATTTTTTACCCGGAGTTTTAGTTGGGTTCGTACTTTTACCCGGAGTTTTAGTTGGGTTCGTATTTTTTACCCGGAGTTTTAGTTGGGTTCGTATTTTTTACCCGGACTTTTTAGTTGGGTAAGTATTTTTACCCGGAGTTTTAGTTGGGTTCGTATTTTTTCCCGGAGTTTTAGTTGGGTTCGTAATTTTACCCGGAGTTTTAGTTGGGTTCGTATCTTTTACCCGGACTATTTAGTTGGGTTAGTATTTTTTACCCGGAGTTTCAGTTGGGTTCGTATTTTTTACCCGGAGTTTTAGTTGGGTTCGCATTTTTTACCCGGAATTTTTATTTGGGTTAGTATTTTTACCCGGAGTTTTAGTAGGGTTCGTATTTTTACCCGGAGTTTTAGTTGGGTTCGTAATTTTACCCGGAGTTTTAGTTGGGTTCGTATTTTTAACCCGGACTTTTTAGTTGGGTTAGTATTTTTACCCGGAGTTTTAGTTGGGTTCGTATTTTTACCCGGAGTTTTAGTTGGGTTCGTAATTTTATCCGGAGTTTTAGTTGGGTTCGTATTTTTTACCCGGACTTTTTAGTTGGGTTAGTATTTTTGCCCGGAGTTTTAGTTGGGTTCGTATTTTTTACCCGGAGTTTTAGTTGGGTTCGTAATTTTACCCGGAGTTTTAGTTGGGTTCGTAATTTTACCCGGAGTCTTAAGTTAGGTTCGTATTTTTATCCGGACTTTTTAGTTGGGTTCGTATTTTTTACCCGGAGTTTTAGTTGGGTTCGTAATTTTACCCGGAGTTTTAGTTGAGTTCGTATTTTTTACCCGGACTTTTTAGTTGGGTTAGTATTTTTACCCGGAGTTTTAGTTGGGTTCGTATTTTTACCCGGAGTTTTAGTTGGGTTCGTATTTTTACCCGGAGTTTTAGTTGGGTTCGTAATTTTAGCCGGAGTTTTAGTTGGGTTCGTATTCTTTACCCGGACTTTTTAGTTGGGTTCGTAATTTTACCCGGAGTTTTAGTTGGGTTCGTAATTTTACCCGGAGTTTTAGTTGGGTTCGTAATTTTACCCGGAGGTTTAGTTGGGTTCGTAATTTTACCCGGACTTTTTAGTTGGGTTCGTATTTTTTACCCGGACTTTTAGTTGGGTTCGTAATTTTACCCGGAGTTTTAGTTGGGTTCGTAATTTTACCCGGACTTTTAGTTGGGTTCGTAATTTTACCCGGAGTTTTAGTTGGGTTCGTAATTTTATCCGGAGTTTTAGTTGGGTTCGTAATTTTACTCGGACTTTTTAGTTGGGTTCGTATTTTTTACCCGGACTTTTAGTTGGGTTCGTAATTTTACCCGGAGTTTTAGTTGGGTTCGTAATTTTACCCGGACTTTTTAGTTGGGTTCGTAATTTTACCCGGACTTTTTAGTTGGGTTCGTAATTTTACCCGGAGTTTTAGTTGGGTTCGTAATTTTACCCGGACTTTTTAGTTGGGTTCGAATTTTTTACCCGGACTTTTAGTTGGGTTCGTAATTTTACCCGGAGTTTTAGTTGGGTTCGTAATTTTACCCGGAGTTTTAGTTGGGTTCGTAATTTTACCCGGAGTCTTGAGTTACCCGGACTTTTTAGTTGGGTTCGAATTTTTACCCGGACTTTTAGTTGGGTTCGTAATTTTACCCGGAGTTTTAGTTGGGTTCGTAATTTTACCCGGAGTTTTAGTTGGGTTCGTAATTTTACCCGGAGTTTTACTTGGGTTCGTAATTTTACCCGGAGTTTTACTTGGGTTCGTAATTTTACCCGGAGTTTTAGTTGGGTTCGTAATTTTACCCGGAGTTTTAGTTGGGTTCGTAATTTTACCCGGAATTTTTAGTTGGGTTCGTATTTTTTACCCGGACTTTTAGTTGGGTTCGTAATTTTACCCGGAGTTTTAGTTGGGTTCGTAATTTTACCCGGACTTTTAGTTGAGTTAGTAATTTTACCCGGAGTTTTAGTTGGGTTCGTAATTTTACCCGGACTTTTTAGTTGGGTTCGTAATTTTACCCGGAGTCTTAAGTTAGGTTCGTATTTTTTATCCGGACTTTTTAGTTGGGTTCGTATTTTTTACCCGGAGTTTTAGTTGGGTTCGTAATTTTACCCTGAGTTTTAGTTGGGTTCGCAATTTTACCCGGACTTTTTAGTTGGGTTCGTATTTTTTACCCGGACTTTTAGTTGGGTTCGTAATTTTACCCGGAGTTTTAGTTGGGTTCGTAATTTTACCCGGAGTTTTAGTTGGGTTCGTAATTTTACCCGGACTTTTTAGTTGGGTTCGTAATTTTACCCGGACTTTTTAGTTGGGTTCGTATTTTTACCCGGACTTTTAGTTGGGTTCGTAATTTTACCCAGTGTTTTAGTTGGGTTCGTAATTTTACCCGGAGTTTTAGTTGCGTTCGTAATTTTACCCGGAGTTGTACTTGGGTTCGTAATTTTACCCGGAGTTTTACTTGGGTTCGTAATTTTACCCGGAGTTTTAGTTGGGTTCGTAATTTTACCCGGAGTTTTAGTTGGGTTCGTAATTTTACCCGGACTTTTTAGTTGGGTTCGTATTTTTTACCCGGACTTTTAGTTGGGTTCGTAATTTTACCCGGAGTTTTAGTTGGGTTCGTAATTTTACCCGGAGTTTTAGTTGAGTTCGTAATTTTACCCGGAGTTTTAGTTGGGTTCGTAATTTTACCCGGACTTTTTAGTTGGGTTCGTAATTTTACCCGGACTTTTTAGTTGGGTTCGTAATTTTACCCGGAGTCTTAAGTTAGGTTCGTATTTTTTATCCGGACTTTTTAGTTGGGTTCGTATTTTTTACCCGGAGTTTTAGTTGGGTTCGTAATTTTACCCGGAGTTTTACTTGGGTTCGTAATTTTACCCGGACTTTTTAGTTGGGTTCGTATTTTTTACCCGGACTTTTAGTTGGGTTCGTAATTTTACCCGGAGTTTTAGTTGGGTTCGTAATTTTACCCGGAGTTTTAGTTGGGTTTGTAATTTTACCCGGAGTTTTAGTTGGGTTCGTATTTTTTACCCGGACTTTTTAGTTGGGGTTAGTATTTTTACCCGGAGTTTTAGTTGGGTTCGTATTTTTACCCGGAGTTTTAGTTGGGTTCGTAATTTTACCCGGAGTTTTAGTTGGGTTCTGATATATCGCTGCTAATTAAACACGGCAGTACATTGAACACATCTTTATTCTTTTGTATCGGTACAACTGATACATAGCAGGTTACATATTCGACTGGTCGAACGTGGTCAAAACTAACCCGAGTCCGCAATGCTCACATTTCCAAAAAAACCCGTTCTCAGCGTTCACTCAAGAAATATACGAAAATCCAATATATATCATTTCTCCCCCCTTAAAACAAAAAAAGATTGTTACACAATACAAATTAGTTAATAATCCCCAAATCAAAGCAAAGCAAACTTCTTAGAGCTACACATACAGCATTGCACAATACAATTTAATTTTATGAAATACATGTAGACAACAATCCATAAATCAAAGCAAATCATACTTATATCTACACATACACTGCTACATAATGCAATACAATATGCTTAAATACATTAATAACACAATCAATAAAATTTTCAATAAACAAGTCGATCGGGCACTCGTCGTTTTCTAACAGATCTACGAATTTCCGTTCTATCGAGCTGTGGTGTCAAAGGTATCGATGGATGATATTTGTCCTCTAAATTAGAACGACGAAGTTGATTATAATGTGCAATTTTTATATTTCCATCAATCACAATTTTATATACTAAAGGAGATAGAACTTCTATTATAGTTGCTGTCATCCATTTGACATACGTCTTAAACATATTCTGATACATAACTTTTTCCCCCACTTTAAAAGAAATACATTTATTCTTGCTTGTCCTCTTAATTTGATTCTCTTTTATTTTATAATTATTTTTGTTATCATAATAATGCATTTTATTTTTGTTTAATTGAAAAGACACGGATTTACGATTATTTAACTTTTCTAGCTCGGTACGGGGTAAATAATTAAAAATTAGTTCAGATGGTGTTTGTCCGGTAACAGTTGAAGGAGTATTTCTGTAATGGCTCAAAAATTTAAACAGCTTTTGCTTTATTGACAAGTCATTACACCGCTCATCAATAAAAAATGTCTTCAGAGCCTTTTTAACAGTCTGTACCGCCCTTTCTGCTGCGCCGTTGCTTGGTGGGTAATAAGGTGGAGAATGAATCAATTCAATACCGTTCGATTTACAAAACATACTCAATTTATAAGAATTAAATGGCGGCCCATTGTCACAGCAAATTGTGGTTGGCAAGCCGAAAGTAATCCATAAAGATTCAAGTTTATCCAATATAACCTCAACATTACTTTTCTTAATAAGAAAAACCTCAATCCACTTGCTATAGGTGTCATCCACAATTAAGAACGTATTTGTTCCAAAATAGAACAAATCCAAATGAATCCTGTCAAACGGTTTGGTTGGTTTGGGCCACCCAACATGTGGTTTTCTTTTCAGAACATTTGCCGTTTGCTGGCATGCTATGCACTTTCCCACAAAATTTTCTATACTAGTGTCAATATTCTTCCACCAAACGTAGCCTCTGGCTAACATTTTCATGCGTGTGATGCCTATGTGCCCTTCATGTAATAACCCTAATATTTTTAATTGACATATTTGTGGTATTACCAGCCTATCACCGTAAAATAAACAATTGTCATCCACTGAAAAACTATTTCTTAAATTATAATAATATTTTATTTCTTTACTCATTTTATCAGGCCATCCATATTTAGTAAATTTTAAAACATTCTTGAAAACTCGGTCCCACCTAGTCTGTTTTGAAATTTCTTTTACATTAATTTTTTCATCTTGTGCATTGTAAATTGAATTGATATTAAAACATTCAATGTTTGAAGCAAGTGGGAGTGGTAATCGTGAAAGGGCGTCGGAATGTGTCATCAAACTCGCTTTTTTATATATTATTTCATAGTCATACATGGATAATATTACTGCCCATCTATGCAGCCGTGACGCGGCTACTGCTGGTGTGTTCTTGGATGGACTAAAAATATGCCTCAAAGGCTGATGATCACTGTGGATAGCAAACCTTTTCCCGTAAATATATTTATGAAACTTTTTTACTCCAAAAATGATAGCTAAAGCTTCTCTATGCAATTGTGAATAATTGCGCTCAGCTGGAGTCAATGAACATGAGGCGAACAAAACAGGTTTTTCTTTGCCATCGATCATATGCGACAAAATCGCTGCAACTCCATATGGGCTCGCATCACAAGAAATTACTATAGGTTTTTCGGGGTCATACATTTCTAAAATATTATTATTAAGCAGTAACTCTTTACTTTTTCTGAATGAATCTGCGCACTCCTTTGACCATTTAAATTTTTCGTCTTTTCTAAGTAAATTATACAATGGTTTCAATTCTGAGGTTAAGTTTGGAATAAAATGTCCATAATAATTCAACAATCCCAAATATGACTGCAATTGTTTAACATTTTCTGGTTGTGGAGCCTTTTGTATTGCTTCTATTTTATCTGGATTGGGCTTAATTTTATTATTCTCAATTACATGTCCTAAATATGTTATTTTACGTTGAAAGAAACTACATTTATTCAAATTTAACTTAACATTGAATTTGTTTAGACGTTCCAATACTATAATTAAGTTATTTTTACAACCCTGAAGATCTTTCCCACCTATTAAAATATCGTCAAGATAACAGTGAACGTTATCTATTCCTTCTAAGATCTGATCCATTACGGACTGAAATTGAAATGGAGCGCTTGCTATTCCAAAGCAAAGTCTGGTAAATCTGAATAACCCCTTAAAGGTATTAATTGTCAAATACTTTTGTGACTGTTCATCCACTTCTAACTGCTGATAAGCCCCAGTTAAATCAAGTGTACAAAATACTTCGCAGTTAGACAAACTTGCCAATATTTCATCAATACGAGGTAGAGGGTAAAATCCCTTTTCTAAATGCTTATTTATGGTAACTTTGCAATCAACACAAATTCTTATTTCTCCCTTACTTTTATGAACTATTACCACTGGACTAGCAAATTCACTGCGTTCTATTTTAACTAAGATTTTTTCTTTGCACAGCCTATCTAGTTCCGCACTTACAGCATCTCTTAACTGAAATGGTACTGTGTACGCTTTATGGAAAATTGGACTGACTCCTGACTTTAAATGTACGCTAGCTTTAAAACCCTTTATTGGATCGCTAAGACACCCATTAAAAACAAGTGGATATTGACGTTTCAAACCTTCAATTAATTCATTCTCACCACAAATATAAGAGTTTACCTGATCACAGTTTTGCAAATCAAAATTTTCATTTAAAACCTTACGCTCACCAAATATTTCTTTCCAACGGGGGAACAGAACTGTTAACCAAGCTCTGCCTAATAATGGTGTGAAGGATGAGTCGCTATGAATGACAATCAGTTCCAGTTTTATTTTTTCCAATACACCTTCAATCTGCCACCGTACTTCCACTTCTATCCGACCGGCTACTTGTACCCGTTGTCCAGTAACAACCTGTAATTTACAATCATTATTAATTATCGGAATATGAGCAAACATTAGAGAATAATCAACAAAACTAATAATAGATGGTCCTGCCCCTGTATCTACTTCCATGGTAACGTCTCTGCCTTCAATATTACTTTGAATCTTCATCGCTGGATCTTGCTCGACGTGATTCACCATCGAAACCAATCCAATTGTCTCATGTCCTCTTGCGTGCATGAATTTTCCTTTATTTTGCTTCTTCCAACAATCCTTAGCCATGTGTCCCTGTTTATGGCAATAAAAACATGTTACTATCCGTCGATCCTTTGACGAACTGCGTAACCACCCATCTGGACTATGACCTTTGCGTCTAGACTCTGACCTCTGGAAATTCTTCTTACAATTTTCGCGGACCGCATGTACTGGATAAGGTTTCAAATTATGAACTTCTCTCTGTGCCAATTCTAGGCTTAGGGCTAATTTACTAGCGGATTCAAAGGTTATGTCTGATTTATTTAACAATTCACTTTGTATTCTGGGATCATGAAGACCACAGACTAACCTATCCCTTAAAGCTTGATTCAGAAATGTTCCAAAATCGCATGTTTGTGCCAACGATTTCAAATTAACTAGGTATTCGTTAATTGATTCGCCTGGGAACTGGTCCCTTTTATATAATTTAAAACGTTCTGCGATTACGTTTCGTTTTGGTTGGAAATGTTCTTTTAATTTAGCCTCTAATTCTTCAAAACTTTTTGTCGCGGGATCCAGTGGACTGAGAAGCGATTTTAAAATTTTGTACGTCTCTGGTCCCATTAAAGTAATTAAAAGTGGTACCTTTTTTGCGGCGGGGACATCATTTACTATGTAGAACTGCTTAACTCGTTCCATGTATGCCTCGAAATCTGTTCCCGGCAAGAAATTTTCAATGCTCCCAATAAGCGCCATGATGTACGTAGTTACAGGACACGTGCACTTTCCGGCTTTTTCCGCTAATTCGTCCTCGACGGGCTCCTTCTTTATCAATTCCAGTTTACTCTCCTTTTTATCTTCGTCGCCATTTGATATATCGCTGCTAATTAAACACGGCAGTACATTGAACACATCTTTATTCTTTTGTATCGGTACAACTGATACATAGCAGGTTACATATTCGACTGGTCGAACGTGGTCAAAACTAACCCGAGTCCGCAATGCTCACATTTCCAAAAAAAACCGTTCTCAGCGTTCACTCAAGAAATATACGAAAATCCAATATATATCAGTTCGTATTTTTTACCCGGACATTTTAGTTGGGTTAGCATTTTTTACCCGGAGTTTTAGTTGGGTTCGTACTTTTACCCGGAGTTTTAGTTGGGTTCGTATTTTTTACCCGGAGTTTTAGTTGGGTTCGTATTTTTTACCCGGACTTTTTAGTTGGGTAAGTATTTTTACCCGGAGTTTTAGTTGGGTTCGTATTTTTACCCGGAGTTTTAGTTGGGTTCGTAATTTTACCCGGAGTTTTAGTTGGGTTCGTATCTTTTACCCGGACTATTTAGTTGGGTTAGTATTTTTTACCCGGAGTTTTAGTTGGGTTCGTATTTTTTACCCGGAGTTTTAGTTGGGTTCGCATTTTTTACCCGGAATTTTTAGTTGGGTTAGTATTTTTACCCGGAGTTTTAGTAGGGTTCGTATTTTTACCCGGAGTTTTAGTTGGGTTCGTAATTTTACCCGGAGTTTTAGTTGGGTTCGTATTTTTAACCCGGACTTTCTAGTTGGGTTAGTATTTTTACCCGGAGTTTTAGTTGGGTTCGTATTTTTACCCGGAGTTTTAGTTGGGTTCGTAATTTTATCCGGAGTTTTAGTTGGGTTCGTATTTTTTACCCGGACTTTTTAGTTGGGTTAGTATTTTTACCCGGAGTTTTAGTTGGGTTCGTATTTTTACCCGGAGTTTTAGTTGGGTTCGTAATTTTACCCGGAGTTTTAGTTGGGTTCGTAATTTTACCCGGAGTCTTAAGTTAGGTTCGTATTTTTTATCCGGACTTTTTAGTTGGGTTCGTATTTTTTTACCCGGAGTTTTAGTTGGGTTCGTAATTTTACCCGGAGTTTTAGTTGGGTTCGTATTTTTTACCCGGACTTTTTAGTTGGGTTAGTATTTTTACCCGGAGTTTTAGTTGGGTTCGTATTTTTACCCGGAGTTTTAGTTGGGTTCGTATTTTTACCCGGAGTTTTAGTTGGGTTCGTAATTTTAGCCGGAGTTTTAGTTGGGTTCGTATTCTTTACCCGGAGTTTTTAGTTGGGTTCGTAATTTTACCCGGAGTTTTAGTTGGGTTCGTAATTTTACCCGGAGTTTTAGTTGGATTCGTAATTTTACCCGGAGGTTTAGTTGGGTTCGTAATTTTACCCGGACTTTTTAGTTGGGTTCGTATTTTTTACCCGGACTTTTAGTTGGGTTCGTAATTTTACCCGGAGTTTTAGTTGGGTTCGTAATTTTACCCGGAGTTTTAGTTGAGTTGGTAATTTTACCCGGAGTTTTAGTTGGGTTCGTAATTTTACCCGGACTTTTTATTTGGGTTCGTAATTTTACCCGGACTTTTTAGTTGGGTTCGTAATTTTACCCGTAGTTTTAGTTGGGTTCGTAATTTTACCCGGAGTTTTACTTGGGTTCGTAATTTTACCCGAACTTTTTAGTTGGGTTCGTATTTTTTACCCGGAGTTTTAGTTGGGTTCGCATTTTTTACCCGGAATTTTTATTTGGGTTAGTATTTTCACCCGGAGTTTTAGTAGGGTTCGTATTTTTACCCGGAGTTTTAGTTGGGTTCGTAATTTTACCCGGAGTTTTAGTTGGGTTCGTATTTTTAACCCGGACTTTTTAGTTGGGTTAGTATTTTTACCCGGAGTTTTAGTTGGGTTCGTATTTTTACCCGGAGTTTTAGTTGGGTTCGTAATTTTATCCGGAGTTTTAGTTGGGTTCGTATTTTTTACCCGGACTTTTTAGTTGGGTTAGTATTTTTGCCCGGAGTTTTAGTTGGGTTCGTATTTTTTACCCGGAGTTTTAGTTGGGTTCGTAATTTTACCCGGAGTTTTAGTTGGGTTCGTAATTTTACCCGGAGTCTTAAGTTAGGTTCGTATTTTTTATCCGGACTTTTTAGTTGGGTTCGTATTTTTTACCCGGAGTTTTAGTTGGGTTCGTAATTTTACCCGGAGTTTTAGTTGGGTTCGTATTTTTTACCCGGACTTTTTAGTTGGGTTAGTATTTTTACCCGGAGTTTTAGTTGGGTTCGTATTTTTACCCGGAGTTTTAGTTGGGTTCGTATTTTTACCCGGAGTTTTAGTTGGGTTCGTAATTTTAGCCGGAGTTTTAGTTGGGTTCGTATTCTTTACCCGGACTTTTTAGTTGGGTTCGTAATTTTACCCGGAGTTTTAGTTGGGTTCGTAATTTTACCCGGAGTTTTAGTTGGGTTCGTAATTTTACCCGGAGGTTTAGTTGGGTTCGTAATTTTACCCGGACTTTCTAGTTGGGTTCGTATTTTTTACCCGGACTTTTAGTTGGGTTCGTAATTTTACCCGGAGTTTTAGTTGGGTTCGTAATTTTACCCGGACTTTTAGTTGGGTTCGTAATTTTACCCGGAGTTTTAGTTGGGTTCGTAATTTTATCCGGAGTTTTAGTTGGGTTCGTAATTTTACTCGGACTTTTTAGTTGGGTTCGTATTTTTTACCCGGACTTTTAGTTGGGTTCGTAATTTTACCCGGAGTTTTAGTTGGGTTCGTAATTTTACCCGGACTTTTTAGTTGGGTTCGTAATTTTACCCGGACTTTTTAGTTGGGTTCGTAATTTTACCCGGACTTTTTAGTTGGGTTCGTAATTTTACCCGGAGTTTTAGTTGGGTTCGTAATTTTACCCGGACTTTTTAGTTGGGTTCGAATTTTTTACCCGGACTTTTAGTTGGGTTCGTAATTTTACCCGGAGTTTTAGTTGGGTTCGTAATTTTACCCGGAGTTTTAGTTGGGTTCGTAATTTTACCCGGAGTCTTGAGTTACCCGGACTTTTTAGTTGGGTTCGAATTTTTACCCGGACTTTTAGTTGGGTTCGTAATTTTACCCGGAGTTTTAGTTGGGTTCGTAATTTTACCCGGAGTTTTAGTTGGGTTCGTAATTTTACCCGGAGTTTTACTTGGGTTCGTAATTTTACCCGGAGTTTTACTTGGGTTCGTAATTTTACCCGGAGTTTTAGTTGAGTTCGTAATTTTACCCGGAGTTTTAGTTGGGTTCGTAATTTTACCCGGAATTTTTAGTTGGGTTCGTATTTTTTACCCGGACTTTTAGTTGGGTTCGTAATTTTACCCGGAGTTTTAGTTGGGTTCGTAATTTTACCCGGACTTTTAGTTGAGTTAGTAATTTTACCCGGAGTTTTAGTTGGGTTCGTAATTTTACCCGGACTTTTTAGTTGGGTTCGTAATTTTACCCGGAGTCTTAAGTTAGGTTCGTATTTTTTATCCGGACTTTTTAGTTGGGTTCGTATTTTTTACCCGGAGTTTTAGTTGGGTTCGTAATTTTACCCTGAGTTTTAGTTGGGTTCGCAATTTTACCCGGACTTTTTAGTTGGGTTCGTATTTTTTACCCGGACTTTTAGTTGGGTTCGTAATTTTATCCGGAGTTTTAGTTGGGTTCGTAATTTTACCCGGAGTTTTAGTTGGGTTCGTAATTTTACCCGGACTTTTTAGTTGGGTTCGTAATTTTACCCGGACTTTTTAGTTGGGTTCGTATTTTTACCCGGACTTTTAGTTGGGTTCGTAATTTTACCCAGTGTTTTAGTTGGGTTCGTAATTTTACCCGGAGTTTTAGTTGCGTTCGTAATTTTACCCGGAGTTGTACTTGGGTTCGTAATTTTACCCGGAGTTTTACTTGGGTTCGTAATTTTACCCGGAGTTTTAGTTGGGTTCGTAATTTTACCCGGAGTTTTAGTTGGGTTCGTATTTTTTACCCGGACTTTTAGTTGGGTTCGTAATTTTACCCGGAGTTTTAGTTGGGTTCGTAATTTTACCCGGAGTTTTAGTTGAGTTCGTAATTTTACCCGGAGTTTTAGTTGGGTTCGTAATTTTACCCGGACTTTTTAGTTGGGTTCGTAATTTTACCCGGACTTTTTAGTTGGGTTCGTAATTTTACCCGGAGTCTTAAGTTAGGTTCGTATTTTTTATCCGGACTTTTTAGTTGGATTCGTATTTTTTACCCGGAGTTTTAGTTGGGTTCGTAATTTTACCCGGAGTTTTACTTGGGTTCGTAATTTTACCCGGACTTTTTAGTTGGGTTCGTATTTTTTACCCGGACTTTTAGTTGGGTTCGTAATTTTACCCGGAGTTTTAGTTGGGTTCGTAATTTTACCCGGAGTTTTAGTTGGGTTTGTAATTTTACCCGGAGTTTTAGTTGGGTTCGTATTTTTTACCCGGACTTTTTAGTTGGGGTTAGTATTTTTACCCGGAGTTTTAGTTGGGTTCGTATTTTTACCCGGAGTTTTAGTTGGGTTCGTAATTTTACCCGGAGTTTTAGTTGGGTTCGTATTTTTTACCCGGACATTTTAGTTGGGTTAGCATTTTTTACCCGGAGTTTTAGTAGGGTTCGTACTTTTACCCGGAGTTTTAGTTGGGTTCGTATTTTTTACCCGGAGTTTTAGTTGGGTTCGTATTTTTTACCCGGACTTTTTAGTTGGGTAAGTATTTTTACCCGGAGTTTTAGTTGGGTTCGTATTTTTACCCGGAGTTTTAGTTGGGTTCGTAATTTTACCCGGAGTTTTAGTTGGGTTCGTATCTTTTACCCGGACTATTTAGTTGGGTTAGTATTTTTTACTCGGAGTTTTAGTTGGGTTCGTATTTTTTACCCGGAGTTTTAGTTGGGTTCGCATTTTTTACCCGGAATTTTTAGTTGGGTTAGTATTTTTACCCGGAGTTTTAGTAGGGTTCGTATTTTTACCCGGAGTTTTAGTTGGGTTCGTAATTTTACCCGGAGTTTTAGTTGGGTTCGTATTTTTAACCCGGACTTTTTAGTTGGGTTAGTATTTTTACCCGGAGTTTTAGTTGGGTTCGCATTTTTACCCGGAGTTTTAGTTGGGTTCGTAATTTTATCCGGAGTTTTAGTTGGGTTCGTATTTTTTACCCGGACTTTTTAGTTGGGTTAGTATTTTTGCCCGGAGTTTTAGTTGGGTTCGTATTTTTTACCCGGAGTTTTAGTTGGGTTCGTAATTTTACCCGGAGTTTTAGTTGGGTTCGTAATTTTACCCGGAGTCTTAAGTTAGGTTCGTATTTTTTATCCGGACTTTTTAGTTGGGTTCGTATTTTTTTACCCGGAGTTTTAGTTGGATTCGTAATTTTACCCGGAGTTTTAGTTGGGTTCGTATTTTTTACCCGGACTTTTTAGTTGGGTTAGTATTTTTACCCGGAGTTTTAGTTGGGTTCGTATTTTTACCCGGAGTTTTAGTTGGGTTCGTATTTTTACCCGGAGTTTTAGTTGGGTTCGTAATTTTAGCCGGAGTTTTAGTTGGGTTCGTATTCTTTACCCGGACTTTTTAGTTGGGTTCGTAATTTTACCCGGAGTTTTAGTTGGGTTCGTAATTTTACCCGGAGTTTTAGTTGGGTTCGTAATTTTACCCGGAGGTTTAGTTGGGTTCGTAATTTTACCCGGACTTTTTAGTTGGGTTCGTATTTTTTACCCGGACTTTTAGTTGGGTTCGTAATTTTACCCGGAGTTTTAGTTGGGTTCGTAATTTTACCCGGAGTTTTAGTTGAGTTGGTAATTTTACCCGGAGTTTTAGTTGGGTTCGTAATTTTACCCGGACTTTTTATTTGGGTTCGTAATTTTACCCGGACTTTTTAGTTGGGTTCGTAATTTTACCCGTAGTTTTAGTTGGGTTCGTAATTTTACCCGGAGTTTTACTTGGGTTCGTAATTTTACCCGAACTTTTTAGTTGGGTTCGTATTTTTTACCCGGACTTTTAGTTGGGTTCGTAATTTTACCCGGAGTTTTAGTTGGGTTCGTAATTTTACCCGGACTTTTAGTTGGGTTCGTAATTTTACCCGGAGTTTTACTTGGGTTCGTAATTTTACCCGGAGTTTTACTTGGGTTCGCAATTTTACCCGGACTTTTTAGTTGGGTTCGTATTTTTTACCCGGACTTTTAGTTGGGTTCGTAATTTTACCCGGAGTTTTAGTTGGGTTCGTAATTTTACCCGGAGTTTTAGTTGAGTTCGGAATTTTACCCGGACTTTTTAGTTGGGTTCGTAATTTTACCCGGACTTTTTAGTTGGGTTCGTAATTTTACCCGAACTTTTAGTTGGGTTCGTAATTTTACCCGGAGTTTTAGTTGGGTTCGTAATTTTACCCGGAGTTGTACTTGGGTTCGTAATTTTTCCCGGAGTTTTACTTGGGTTCGTAATTTTACCCGGAGTTTTAGTTGGGTTCGTAATTTTACCCGGAGTTTTAGTTGGGTTCGTAATTTTACCCGGACTTTTTAGTTGGGTTCGTATTTTTTACCCGGACTTTTAGTTGGGTTCGTAATTTTACCCGGAGTTTTAGTTGGGTTCGTAATTTTACCCGGAGTTTTAGTTGAGTTCGTAATTTTACCCGGAGTTTTAGTTGGGTTCGTAATTTTACCCGGACTTTTTAGTTGGGTTCGTAATTTTACCCGGACTTTTTAGTTGGGTTCGTAATTTTACCCGGAGTCTTAAGTTAGGTTCGTATTTTTTATCCGGACTTTTTAGTTGGGTTCGTATTTTTTACCCGGAGTTGTAGTTGGGTTCGTAATTTTACCCGGAGTTTTAGTTGGGTTCGTATTTTTTACCCGGACTTTTTAGTTGGGTTAGTATTTTTACCCGGAGTTTTAGTTGGGTTCGTATTTTTACCCGGAGTTTTAGTTGGGTTCGTATTTTTACCCGGAGTTTTAGTTGGGTTCGTAATTTTAGCCGGAGTTTTAGTTGGGTTCGTATTCTTTACCCGGACTTTTTAGTTGGGTTCGTAATTTTACCCGGAGTTTTAGTTGGGTTCGTAATTTTACCCGGAGTTTTAGTTGGGTTCGTAATTTTACCCGGAGGTTTAGTTGGGTTCGTAATTTTACCCGGACTTTCTAGTTGGGTTCGTATTTTTTACCCGGACTTTTAGTTGGTTTCGTAATTTTACCCGGAGTTTTAGTTGGGTTCGTAATTTTACCCGGAGTTTTAGTTGAGTTTTAGTTGGGTTCGTAATTTTACCCGGACTTTTTATTTGGGTTCGTAATTTTACCCGGACTTTTTAGTTGGGTTCGTAATTTTACCCGGAGTTTTAGTTGGGTTCGTAATTTTACCCGGAGTTTTACTTGGGTTCGTAATTTTACCCGAACTTTTTAGTTGGGTTCGTATTTTTTACCCGGACTTTTAGTTGGGTTCGTAATTTTACCCGGAATTTTAGTTGGGTTCGTAATTTTACCCGGAGTTTTACTTGGGTTCGTAATTTTACCCGGAGTTTTACTTGGGTTCGTAATTTTACCCTAAGTTTTAGTTGGGTTCGTAATTTTACCCGGAGTTTTAGTTGGGTTCGTATTTTTTACCCGGACTTTTTAGTTGGGTTAGTATTTTTACCCGGAGTTTTAGTTGGGTTCGTATTTTTACCCGGAGTTTTAGTTGGGTTCGTATTTTTACCCGGAGCTTTAGTTGGGTTCGCAATTTTAGCCGGAGTTTTAGTTGGGTTCGTATTCTTTACCCGGACTTTTTAGTTGGGTTCGTAATTTTACCCGGAGTTTTAGTTGGGTTCGTAATTTTACCCGGAGTTTTAGTTGGGTTCGTAATTTTACCCGGAGGTTTAGTTGGGTTCGTAATTTTACCCGGACTTTTTAGTTGGGTTCGTATTTTTTACCCGGACTTTTAGTTGGGTTCGTAATTTTACCCGGAGTTTTAGTTGGGTTCGTAATTTTACCCGGAGTTTTAGTTGAGTTGGTAATTTTACCCGGAGTTTTAGTTGGGTTCGTAATTTTACCCGGACTTTTTATTTGGGTTCGTAATTTTACCCGGACTTTTTAGTTGGGTTCGTAATTTTACCCGGAGTTTTAGTTGGGTTCGTAATTTTACCCGGAGTTTTACTTGGGTTCGTAATTTTACCCGAACTTTTTAGTTGGGTTCGTATTTTTTACCCGGACTTTTAGTTGGGTTCGTAATTTTACCCGGAATTTTAGTTGGGTTCGTAATTTTACCCGGAGTTTTACTTGGGTTCGATATTTTACCCGGAGTTTTACTTGGGTTCGTAATTTTACCCTAAGTTTTAGTTGGGTTCGTAATTTTACCCGGAGTTTTAGTTGGGTTCGTATTTTTTACCCGGACTTTTTAGTTGGGTTAGTATTTTTACCCGGAGTTTTAGTTGGGTTCGTATTTTTACCCGGAGTTTTAGTTGGGTTCGTATTTTTACCCGGAGCTTTAGTTGGGTTCGCAATTTTAGCCGGAGTTTTAGTTGGGTTCGTATTCTTTACCCGGACTTTTTAGTTGGGTTCGTAATTTTACCCGGAGTTTTAGTTGGGTTCGTAATTTTACCCGGAGTTTTAGTTGGGTTCGTAATTTTACCCGGAGGTTTAGTTGGGTTCGTAATTTTACCCGGACTTTTTAGTTGGGTTCGTATTTTTTACCCGGACTTTTAGTTGGGTTCGTAATTTTACCCGGAGTTTTAGTTGGGTTCGTAATTTTACCCGGAGTTTTAGTTGAGTTGGTAATTTTACCCGGAGTTTTAGTTGGGTTCGTAATTTTACCCGGACTTTTTATTTGGGTTTGTAATTTTACCCGGACTTTTTAGTTGGGTTCGTAATTTTACCCGGAGTTTTAGTTGGGTTCGTAATTTTACCCGGAGTTTTACTTGGGTTCGTAATTTTACCCGAACTTTTTAGTTGGGTTCGTATTTTTTACCCGGACTTTTAGTTGGGTTCGTAATTTTACCCTGAGTTTTAGTTGGGTTCGTAATTTTACCCGGAGTTTTAGTTGCGTTCGTAAATTTACCCGGAGTTGTAATTGGGATCGTAATTTTACCCGGAGTTTTACTTGGGTTCGTAATTTTACCCGGAGTTTTAGTTGGGTTCGTAATTTTACCCGGAGTTTTAGTTGGGTTCGTAATTTTACCCGGACTTTTTAGTTGGGTTCGTATTTTTTACCCGGACTTTTAGTTGGGTTCGTAATTTTACCCGGAGTTTTAGTTGGGTTTGTAATTTTACCCGGAGTTTTAGTTGAGTTCGTAATTTTACCCGGAGTTTTAGTTGGGTTCGTAATATTACCCGGACTTTTTAGTTGGGTTCGTAATTTTACCCGGACTTTTTAGTTGGGTTCGTAATTTTACCCGGAGTCTTAAGTTAGGTTCGTATTTTTTATTCGGACTTTTTAGTTGGGTTCGTATTTTTTACCCGGAGTTTTAGTTGGGTTCGTAATTTTACCCGGAGTTTTAGTTGGGTTCGTATTTTTTACCCGGACTTTTTAGTTGGGTTAGTATTTTTACCCGGAGTTTTAGTTGGGTTCGTATTTTTACCCGGAGTTTTAGTTGGGTTCGTATTTTTACCCGGAGTTTTAGTTGGGTTCGTAATTTTAGCCGGAGTTTTAGTTGGGTTCGTATTCTTTACCCGGACTTTTTAGTTGGGTTCGTAATTTTACCCGGAGTTTTAGTTGGGTTCGTAATTTTACACGGAGTTTTAGTTGGGTTCGTAATTTTACCCGGAGGTTTAGTTGGGTTCGTAATTTTACCCGGACTTTTTAGTTGGGTTCGTATTTTTTACCCGGACTTTTAGTTGGGTTCGTAATTTTACCCGGAGTTTTAGTTGGGTTCGTAATTTTACCCGGAGTTTTAGTTGAGTTGGTAATTTTACTCGGAGTTTTAGTTGGGTTCGTAATTTTACCCGGACTTTTTATTTGGGTTCGTAATTTTACCCGGACTTTTTAGTTGGGTTCGTAATTTTACCCGGAGTTTTAGTTGGGTTCATAATTTTACCCGGACTTTTTAGTTGGGTTCGTATTTTTTACCCGGACTTTTAGTTGGGTTCGTAATTTTACCCGGAGTTTTAGTTGGGTTCGTAATTTTACCCGGAGTTTTAGTTGGGTTCGTAATTTTACCCGGAGTTTTACTTGGGTTCGTAATTTTACCCGGAGTTTTAGTTGGGTTCGTAATTTTACCCGGAGTTTTAGTTGGGTTCGTAATTTTACCTGGACTTTTTAGTTGGGTTCGTATTTTTTACCCGGACTTTTAGTTGGGTTCGTAATTTTACCCGGAGTTTTAGTTGGGTTCGTAATTTTACCCGGAGTTTTAGTTGGGTTCGTAATTTTACCCGGAGTTTTACTTGGGTTCGTAATTTTACCCGGACTTTTTAGTTGGGTCCGTATTTTTTACCCGGACTTTTAGTTGGGTTCGTAATTTTACCCGGAGTTTTAGTTGGGTTCGTAATGTTACCCGGAGTTTTACTTGGGTTCGTAATTTTACCCGAACTTTTTAGTTGGGTTCGTATTTTTTACCCGGACTTTTAGTTGGGTTCGTAATTTTACCCGGAGTTTTAGTTGGGTTCGTAATTTTACCCGGAGTTTTAGTTGGGTTCGTAATTTTACCCGGAGTTTTACTTGGGTTCGTAATTTTACCCGGAGTTTTATTTGGGTTCGTAATTTTACCCGGAGTTTTAGTTGGGTTCGTAATTTTATCCGGAGTTTTAGTTGGGTTCGTAATTTTACTCGGACTTTTTAGTTGGGTTCGTATTTTTTACCCGGACTTTTAGTTGGGTTCGTAATTTTACCCGGAGTTTTAGTTGGGTTCGTAATTTTACCCGGACTTTTTAGTTGGGTTCGTAATTTTACCCGGACTTTTTAGTTGGGTTCGTAATTTTACCCGGACTTTTTAGTTGGGTTCGTAATTTTACCCGGAGTTTTAGTTGGGTTCGTAATTTTACCCGGACTTTTTAGTTGGGTTCGAATTTTTTACCCGGACTTTTAGTTGGGTTCATAATTTTACCCGGAGTTTTAGTTGGGTTCGTAATTTTACCCGGACTTTTTAGTTGGGTTCGTATTTTTTACCCGGACTTTTAGTTGGGTTCGTAATTTTACCCGGAGTTTTAGTTGGGTTCGTAATTTTACCCGGAGTTTTAGTTGGGTTCGTAATTTTACCCGGAGTCTTGAGTTACCCGGACTTTTTAGTTGGGTTCGAATTTTTACCCGGACTTTTAGTTGGGTTCGTAATTTTACCCGGAGTTTTAGTTGGGTTCGTAATTTTACCCGGAGTTTTAGTTGGGTTCGTAATTTTACCCGGAGTTTTACTTGGGTTCGTAATTTTACCCGGACTTTTTAGTTGGGTTCGTATTTTTTACCCGGACTTTTAGTTGGGTTCGTAATTTTACCCGGAGTTTTAGTTGGGTTCGTAATTTTACCCGGAGTTTTAGTTGAGTTGGTAATTTTACCCGGAGTTTTAGTTGGGTTCGTATTTTTTACCCGGAGTTTTAGTTGGGTTCGTATTTTTTACCCGGACTTTTTAGTTGGGTTAGTATTTTTACCCGGACTTTTAGTTGGGTTCGTATTTTTACCCGGAGTTTTAGTTGGGTTCGTATTTTTACCCGGAGCTTTAGTTGGGTTCGTAATTTTAGCCGGAGTTTTAGTTGGGTTCGTATTCTTTACCCGGACTTTTTAGTTGGGTTCGTAATTTTACTCGAGTTTTAGTTGGGTTCGTAATTTTACCCGGAGTTTTAGTTGGGTTCGTAATTTTACCCGGAGGTTTAGTTGGGTTCGTAATTTTACCCGGACTTTTTAGTTGGGTTCGTATTTTTTACCCGGACTTTTAGTTGGGTTCGTAATTTTACCCGGAGTTTTAGTTGGGTTCGTAATTTTACCCGGAGTTTTAGTTGAGTTGGTAATTTTACCCGGAGTTTTAGTTGGGTTCGTAATTTTACCCGGACTTTTTATTTGGGTTTGTAATTTTACCCGGACTTTTTAGTTGGGTTCGTAATTTTACCCGGAGTTTTAGTTGGGTTCGTAATTTTACCCGGAGTTTTACTTGGGTTCGTAATTTTACCCGAACTTTTTAGTTGGGTTCGTATTTTTTACCCGGACTTTTAGTTGGGTTCGTAATTTTACCCGGAGTTTTAATTGGGTTCGTAATTTTACCCGGAGTTTTAGTTGCGTTCGTAATTTTACCCGGAGTTGTAATTGGGATCGTAATTTTACCCGGAGTTTTACTTGGGTTCGTAATTTTACCCGGAGTTTTAGTTGGGTTCGTAATTTTACCCGGAGTTTTAGTTGGGTTCGTAATTTTACCCGGACTTTTTAGTTGGGTTCGTATTTTTTACCCGGACTTTTAGTTGGGTTCGTAATTTTACCCGGAGTTTTAGTTGGGTTTGTAATTTTACCCGGAGTTTTAGTTGAGTTCGTAATTTTACCCGGAGTTTTAGTTGGGTTCGTAATTTTACCCGGACTTTTTAGTTGAGTTCGTAATTTTACCCGGACTTTTTAGTTGGGTTCGTAATTTTACCCGGAGTCTTAAGTTAGGTTCGTATTTCTTATTCGGACTTTTTAGTTGGGTTCGTAGTTTTTACCCGGAGTTTTAGTTGGGTTCGTAATTTTACCCGGAGTTTTAGTTGGGTTCGTATTTTTTACCCGGACTTTTTAGTTGGGTTAGTATTTTTACCCGGAGTTTTAGTTGGGTTCGTATTTTTACCCGGAGTTTTAGTTGGGTTCGTATTTTTACCCGGAGTTTTAGTTGGGTTCGTAATTTTAGCCGGAGTTTTAGTTGGGTTCGTATTCTTTACCCGGACTTTTTAGTTGGGTTCGTAATTTTACCCGGAGTTTTAGTTGGGTTCGTAATTTTACCCGGAGTTTTAGTTGGGTTCGTAATTTTACCCGGAGGTTTAGTTGGGTTCGTAATTTTACCCGGACTTATTAGTTGGGTTCGTATTTTTTACCCGGACTTTTAGTTGGGTTCGTAATTTTACCCGGAGTTTTAGTTGGGTTCGTAATTTTACCCGGAGTTTTAGTTGAGTTGGTAATTTTACCCGGAGTTTTAGTTGGGTTCGTAATTTTACCCGGACTTTTTATTTGGGTTCGTAATTTTACCCGGACTTTTTAGTTGGGTTCGTAATTTTACCCGGAGTTTTAGTTGGGTTCATAATTTTACCCGGACTTTTTAGTTGGGTTCGTATTTTTTACCCGGACTTTTACTTGGGTTCGTAATTTTACCCGGAGTTTTATTTGGGTTCGTAATTTTACCCGGAGTTTTAGTTGGGTTCGTAATTTTATCCGGAGTTTTAGTTGGGTTCGTAATTTTACTCGGACTTTTTAGTTGGGTTCGTATTTTTTACCCGGACTTTTAGTTGGGTTCGTAATTTTACCCGGAGTTTTAGTTGGGTTCGTAATTTTACCCGGACTTTTTAGTTGGGTTCGTAATTTTACCCGGACTTTTTAGTTGGGTTCGTAATTTTACCCGGACTTTTTAGTTGGGTTCGTAATTTTACCCGGAGTTTTAGTTGGGTTCGTAATTTTACCCGGACTTTTTAGTTGGGTTCGAATTTTTTACCCGGACTTTTAGTTGGGTTCATAATTTTACCCGGAGTTTTAGTTGGGTTCGTAATTTTACCCGGACTTTTTAGTTGGGTTCGTATTTTTTACCCGGACTTTTAGTTGGGTTCGTAATTTTACCCGGAGTTTTAGTTGGGTTCGTAATTTTACCCGGAGTTTTAGTTGGGTTCGTAATTTTACCCGGAGTCTTGAGTTACCCGGACTTTTTAGTTGGGTTCGAATTTTTACCCGGACTTTTAGTTGGGTTCGTAATTTTACCCGGAGTTTTAGTTGGGTTCGTAATTTTACCCGGAGTTTTAGTTGGGTTCGTAATTTTACCCGGAGTTTTACTTGGGTTCGTAATTTTACCCGGACTTTTTAGTTGGGTTCGTATTTTTTACCCGGACTTTTAGTTGGGTTCGTAATTTTACCCGGAGTTTTAGTTGGGTTCGTAATTTTACCCGGAGTTTTAGTTGAGTTGGTAATTTTACCCGGAGTTTTAGTTGGGTTCGTATTTTTTACCCGGAGTTTTAGTTGGGTTCGTATTTTTTACCCGGACTTTTTAGTTGGGTTAGTATTTTTACCCGGACTTTTAGTTGGGTTCGTATTTTTACCCGGAGTTTTAGTTGGGTTCGTATTTTTACCCGGAGCTTTAGTTGGGTTCGTAATTTTAGCCGGAGTTTTAGTTGGGTTCGTATTCTTTACCCGGACTTTTTAGTTGGGTTCGTAATTTTACTCGAGTTTTAGTTGGGTTCGTAATTTTACCCGGAGTTTTAGTTGGGTTCGTAATTTTACCCGGAGGTTTAGTTGGGTTCGTAATTTTACCCGGACTTTTTAGTTGGGTTCGTATTTTTTACCCGGACTTTTAGTTGGGTTCGTAATTTTACCCGGAGTTTTAGTTGGGTTCGTAATTTTACCCGGAGTTTTAGTTGAGTTGGTAATTTTACCCGGAGTTTTAGTTGGGTTCGTAATTTTACCCGGACTTTTTATTTGGGTTTGTAATTTTACCCGGACTTTTTAGTTGGGTTCGTAATTTTACCCGGAGTTTTAGTTGGGTTCGTAATTTTACCCGGAGTTTTACTTGGGTTCGTAATTTTACCCGAACTTTTTAGTTGGGTTCGTATTTTTTACCCGGACTTTTAGTTGGGTTCGTAATTTTACCCGGAGTTTTAATTGGGTTCGTAATTTTACCCGGAGTTTTAGTTGCGTTCGTAATTTTACCCGGAGTTGTAATTGGGATCGTAATTTTACCCGGAGTTTTACTTGGGTTCGTAATTTTACCCGGAGTTTTAGTTGGGTTCGTAATTTTACCCGGAGTTTTAGTTGGGTTCGTAATTTTACCCGGACTTTTTAGTTGGGTTCGTATTTTTTACCCGGACTTTTAGTTGGGTTCGTAATTTTACCCGGAGTTTTAGTTGGGTTTGTAATTTTACCCGGAGTTTTAGTTGAGTTCGTAATTTTACCCGGAGTTTTAGTTGGGTTCGTAATTTTACCCGGACTTTTTAGTTGAGTTCGTAATTTTACCCGGACTTTTTAGTTGGGTTCGTAATTTTACCCGGAGTCTTAAGTTAGGTTCGTATTTCTTATTCGGACTTTTTAGTTGGGTTCGTAGTTTTTACCCGGAGTTTTAGTTGGGTTCGTAATTTTACCCGGAGTTTTAGTTGGGTTCGTATTTTTTACCCGGACTTTTTAGTTGGGTTAGTATTTTTACCCGGAGTTTTAGTTGGGTTCGTATTTTTACCCGGAGTTTTAGTTGGGTTCGTATTTTTACCCGGAGTTTTAGTTGGGTTCGTAATTTTAGCCGGAGTTTTAGTTGGGTTCGTATTCTTTACCCGGACTTTTTAGTTGGGTTCGTAATTTTACCCGGAGTTTTAGTTGGGTTCGTAATTTTACCCGGAGTTTTAGTTGGGTTCGTAATTTTACCCGGAGGTTTAGTTGGGTTCGTAATTTTACCCGGACTTATTAGTTGGGTTCGTATTTTTTACCCGGACTTTTAGTTGGGTTCGTAATTTTACCCGGAGTTTTAGTTGGGTTCGTAATTTTACCCGGAGTTTTAGTTGAGTTGGTAATTTTACCCGGAGTTTTAGTTGGGTTCGTAATTTTACCCGGACTTTTTATTTGGGTTCGTAATTTTACCCGGACTTTTTAGTTGGGTTCGTAATTTTACCCGGAGTTTTAGTTGGGTTCATAATTTTACCCGGACTTTTTAGTTGGGTTCGTATTTTTTACCCGGACTTTTAGTTGGGTTCGTAATTTTACCCGGAGTTTTAGTTGGGTTCGTAATTTTACCCGGAGTTTTAGTTGGGTTCGTAATTTTACCCGGAGTTTTAGTTGGGTTCGTAATTTTTCCCGGAGTTTTACTTGGGTTCGTAATTTTACCCGGAGTTTTAGTTGGGTTCGTAATTTTACCCGGAGTTTTAGTTGGGTTCGTAATTTTACCTGGACTTTTTAGTTGGGTTCGTATTTTTTACCCGGACTTTTAGTTGGGTTCGTAATTTTACCCGGAGTTTTAGTTGGGTTCGTAATTTTACCCGGAGTTTTAGTTGGGTTCGTAATTTTACCCGGAGTTTTACTTGGGTTCGTAATTTTACCCGGTCTTTTTAGTTGGGTCCGTATTTTTTACCCGGACTTTTAGTTGGGTTCGTAATTTTACCCGGAGTTTTAGTTGGGTTCGTAATTTTACCCGGAGTTTTAGTTGGGTTCGTAATTTTACCCGGAGTTTTAGTTGGGTTCGTATTTTTTACCCGGACTTTTTAGTTGGGGTTAGTATTTTTACCCGGAGTTTTAGTTGGGTTCGTATTTTTACCCGGAGTTTTAGTTGGGTTCGTAATTTTACCCGGAGTTTTAGTTGGGTTCGTATTTTTTACCCGGACATTTTAGTTGGGTTAGCATTTTTTACCCGGAGTTTTAGTTGGGTTCGTACTTTTACCCGGAGTTTTAGTTGGGTTCGTATTTTTTACCCGGAGTTTTAGTTGGGTTCGTATTTTTTACCCGGACTTTTTAGTTGGGTAAGTATTTTTACCCGGAGTTTTAGTTGGGTTCGTATTTTTACCCGGAGTTTTAGTTGGGTTCGTAATTTTACAGGGAGTTTTAGTTGGGTTCGTATCTTTTACCCGGACTATTTAGTTGGGTTAGTATTTTTTACCCGGAGTTTTAGTTGGGTTCGTGTTTTTTACCCGGAGTTTTAGTTGGGTTCGCATTTTTACCCGGAATTTTTAGTTGGGTTAGTATTTTTACCCGGAGTTTTAGTAGGGTTCGTATTTTTACTCGGAATTTTAGTTGGGTTCGTAATTTTACCCGGAATTTTAGTTGGGTTCGTATTTTTAACCCGGACTTTTTAGTTGGGTTAGTATTTTTACCCGGAGTTTTAGTTGGGTTCGTATTTTTACCCGGAGTTTTAGTTGGGTTCGTAATTTTATCCAGAGTTTTAGTTGGGTTCGTATTTTTTACCCGGACTTTTTAGTTGCGTTAGTATTTTTGCCCGGAGTTTTAGTTGGGTTCGTATTTTTTACCCGGAGTTTTAGTTGGGTTCGTACTTTTACCCGGAGTTTTAGTTGGGTTCGTAATTTTACCCGGAGTCTTAAGTTAGGTTCGTATTTTTTATCCGGACTTTTTAGTTGGGTTCGTACTTTTTACCCGGAGTTTTAGTTGGGTTCGTAATTTTACCCGGAGTTTTAGTTGGGTTCGTATTTTTTACCCGGACTTTTTAGTTGGGTTAGTATTTTTACCCGGAGTTTTAGTTGGGTTCGTATTTTTACCCGGAGTTTTAGTTGGGTTCGTATTTTTACCCGGAGTTTTAGTTGGGTTCGTAATTTTAGCCGGAGTTTTAGTTGGGTTCGTATTTTTTACCCGGACTTTTTAGTTGGGTTCGTAATTGTACCCGGAGTTTTAGTTGGGTTCGTAATTTTACCCGGAGTTTTAGTTGGGTACGTAATTTTACCCGGAGGTTTAGTTGGGTTCGTAATTTTACCCGGACTTTTTAGTTGGGTTCGTATTTTTTACCCGGTCTTTTAGTTGGGTTCGTAATTTTACCCGGAGTTTTAGTTGGGTTCGTAATTTTACCCGGAGTTTTAGTTGAGTTGGTAATTTTACCCGGAGTCTTAGTTGGGTTCATAATTTTACCCGGACCGTTTAGTTGGGTTCGTAATTTTACCCGGAGTTTTAGTTGGGTTCGTAATGATACCCGGAGTTTTACTTGGGTTCGTAATTTTACCCGAACTTTTTAGTTGGGTTCGTATTTTTTACCCGGACTTTTAGTTGGGTTCGTAATTTTACCCGGAGTTTTAGTTGGGTTCGTAATTTTACCCGGAGTTTTAGTTGGGTTCGTAATTTTACCCGGAGTTTTACTTGGGTGCGTAATTTTACCCGGAGTTTTATTTGGGTTCGTAATTTTACCCGAAGTTTTAGTTGGGTTCGTAATTTTATCCGGAGTTTTAGTTGGGTTCGTAATTTTACTCGGACTTTTTAGTTGGGTTCGTATTTTTTACCCGGACTTTTAGTTGGGTTCGTAATTTTACCCGGAGTTTTAGTTGGGTTCGTAATTTTACCCGGACTTTTTAGTTGGGTTCGTAATTTTACCCGGACTTTTTAGTTGGGTTCGTAATTTTACCCGGACTTTTTAGTTGGGTTCGTAATTTTACCCGGAGTTTTAGTTGGGTTCGTAATTAGACCCGGACTTTTTAGTTGGGTTCGAATTTTTTACCCGGACTTTTAGTTGGGTTCATAATTTTACCCGTAGTTTTAGTTGGGTTCGTAATTTTACCCGGACTTTTTAGTTGGGTTCGTATTTTTTACCCGGACTTTTAGTTGGGTTCGTAATTTTACCCGGAGTTTTAGTTGGGTTCGTAATTTTACCCGGAGTTTTAGTTGGGTTCGTAATTTTACCCGGAGTCTTGAGTTACCCGGACTTTTTAGTTGGGTTCGAATTTTTACCCGGACTTTTAGTTGGGTTCGTAATTTTACCCGGAGTTTTAGTTGGGTTCGTAATTTTACCCGGAGTTTTAGTTGGGTTCGTAATTTTACCCGGAGTTTTACTTGGGTTCGTAATTTTACCCGGAGTTTTACTTGGGTTCGTAATTTTACCCGGAGTTTTAGTTGGGTTCGTAATTTTACCCGGAGTTTTAGTTGGGTTCGTAATTTTACCCGGAATTTTTAGTTGGGTTCGTATTTTTTACCCGGACTTTTAGTTGGGTTCGTAATTTTACCCGGAGTTTTAGTTGGGTTCGTAATTTTACCCGGACTTTTAGTTGAGTTAGTAATTTTACCCGGAGTTTTAGTTGGGTTCGTAATTTTACCCGGACTTTTTAGTTGGGTTCGTAATTTTACCCGGAGTCTTAAGTTAGGTTCGTATTTTTT
This sequence comes from Melinopterus prodromus, assembly GCA_964023965.1. NCBI lineage: Eukaryota > Metazoa > Arthropoda > Insecta > Coleoptera > Scarabaeidae > Melinopterus > Melinopterus prodromus. The sequence continues at coordinate 116,769 of CAXIES010000519.1, forward strand.
ATCCGGACTTTTTAGTTGGGTTCGTATTTTTTACCCGGAGTTTTAGTTGGGTTCGTAATTTTACCCTGAGTTTTAGTTGGGTTCGCAATTTTACCCGGACTTTTTAGTTGGGTTCGTATTTTTTACCCGGACTTTTAGTTGGGTTCGTAATTTTACCCGGAGTTTTAGTTGGGTTCGTAATTTTACCCGGACTTTTTAGTTGGGTTCGTAATTTTACCCGGACTTTTTAGTTGGGTTCGTAATTTTACCCGGACTTTTAGTTGGGTTCGTAATTTTACCCGGAGTTTTAGTTGGGTTCGTAATTTTACCCAGAGTTTTAGTTGCGTTCGTAATTTTACCCGGAGTTGTACTTGGGTTCGTAATTTTTACCCGGAGTTTTACTTGGGTTCGTAATTTTACCCGGAGTTTTAGTTGGGTTCGTAATTTTACCCGGAGTTTTAGTTGGGTTCGTAATTTTACCCGGACTTTTTAGTTGGGTTCGTATTTTTTACCCGGGCTTTTTGTTGGGTTCGTAATTTTACCCGGAGTTTTAGTTGGGTTCGTAATTTTACCCGGACTTTTTAGTTGGGTTCGTAATTTTACCCGGACTTTTTAGTTGGGTTCGTAATTTTACCCGGAGTCTTAAGTTAGGTTCGTATTTTTTATCCGGACTTTTTAGTTGGTTTCGTATTTTTTACCCGGAGTTTTAGTTGGGTTCGTAATTTTACCCGGAGTTTTACTTGGGTTCGTAATTTTACCCGGACTTTTTAGTTGGGTTCGTATTTTTTACCCGGACTTTTAGTTGGGTTCGTAATTTTACCCGGAGTTTTAGTTGGGTTCGTAATTTTACCCGGAGTTTTAGTTGGGTTCGTAATTTTACCCGGAGTTTTAGTTGGGTTCGTATTTTTTACCCGGACTTTTTAGTTGGGGTTAGTATTTTTACCCGGAGTTTTAGTTGGGTTCGTATTTTTACCCGGAGTTTTAGTTGGGTTCGTAATTTTACACGGAGTTTTAGTTGGGTTCGTATTTTTTACCCGGACATTTTAGTTGGATTAGCATTTTTTACCCGGAGTTTTAGTTGGGTTCGTACTTTTACCCGGAGTTTTAGTTGGGTTCGTATTTTTTACCCGGAGTTTTAGTTGGGTTCGTATTTTTTACCCGGACTTTTTAGTTGGGTAAGTATTTTTACCCGGAGTTTTAGTTGGGTTCGTATTTTTACCCGGAGTTTTAGTTGGGTTCGTAATTTTACCCGGAGTTTTAGTTGGGTTCGTATCTTTTACCCGGACTATTTAGTTGGGTTAGTATTTTTTACCCGGAGTTTTAGTTGGGTTCGTAATTTTACCCGAAGTTTTAGTTGGGTTCGTAATTTTATCCGGAGTTTTAGTTGGGTTCGTAATTTTACTCGGACTTTTTAGTTGGGTTCGTATTTTTTACCCGGACTTTTAGTTGGGTTCGTAATTTTACCCGGAGTTTTAGTTGGGTTCGTAATTTTACCCGGACTTTTTAGTTGGGTTCGTAATTTTACCCGGACTTTTTAGTTGGGTTCGTAATTTTACCCGGACTTTTTAGTTGGGTTCGTAATTTTACCCGGAGTTTTAGTTGGGTTCGTAATTAGACCCGGACTTTTTAGTTGGGTTCGAATTTTTTACCCGGACTTTTAGTTGGGTTCATAATTTTACCCGTAGTTTTAGTTGGGTTCGTAATTTTACCCGGACTTTTTAGTTGGGTTCGTATTTTTTACCCGGACTTTTAGTTGGGTTCGTAATTTTACACGGAGTTTTAGTTGGGTTCGTAATTTTACCCGGAGTTTTAGTTGGGTTCGTAATTTTACCCGGAGTCTTGAGTTACCCGGACTTTTTAGTTGGGTTCGAATTTTTACCCGGACTTTTAGTTGGGTTCGTAATTTTACCCGGAGTTTTAGTTGGGTTCGTAATTTTACCCGGAGTTTTAGTTGGGTTCGTAATTTTACCCGGAGTTTTACTTGGGTTCGTAATTTTACCCGGAGTTTTACTTGGGTTCGTAATTTTACCCGGAGTTTTAGTTGGGTTCGTAATTTTACCCGGAGTTTTTGTTGGGTTCGTAATTTTACCCGGAATTTTTAGTTGGGTTCGTATTTTTTACCCGGACTTTTAGTTGGGTTCGTAATTTTACCCGGAGTTTTAGTTGGGTTCGTAATTTTACCCGGACTTTTAGTTGAGTTAGTAATTTTACCCGGAGTTTTAGTTGGGTTCGTAATTTTACCCGGACTTTTTAGTTGGGTTCGTAATTTTACCCGGAGTCTTAAGTTAGGTTCGTATTTTTTATCCGGACTTTTTAGTTGGGTTCGTATTTTTTACCCGGAGTTTTAGTTGGGTTCGTAATTTTACCCTGAGTTTTAGTTGGGTTCGCAATTTTACCCGGACTTTTTAGTTGGGTTCGTATTTTTTACCCGGACTTTTAGTTGGGTTCGTAATTTTACCCGGAGTTTTAGTTGGGTTCGTAATTTTACCCGGACTTTTTAGTTGGGTTCGTAATTTTACCCGGACTTTTTAGTTGGGTTCGTAATTTTACCCGGACTTTTAGTTGGGTTCGTAATTTTACCCGGAGTTTTAGTTGGGTTCGTAATTTTACCCAGAGTTTTAGTTGCGTTCGTAATTTTACCCGGAGTTGTACTTGGGTTCGTAATTTTACCCGGAGTTTTACTTGGGTTCGTAATTTTACCCGTAGTTTTAGTTGGGTTCGTAATTTTACCCGGAGTTTTAGTTGGGTTCGTAATTTTACCCGGACTTTTTAGTTGGGTTCGTATTTTTTACCCGGGCTTTTTGTTGGGTTCGTAATTTTACCCGGAGTTTTAGTTGGGTTCGTAATTTTACCCGGAGTTTTAGTTGAGTTCGTAATTTTACCCGGAGTTTTAGTTGGGTTCGTAATTTTACCCGGACTTTTTAGTTGGGTTCGTAATTTTACCCGGACTTTTTAGTTGGGTTCGTAATTTTACCCGGAGTCTTAAGTTAGGTTCGTATTTTTTATCCGGACTTTTTAGTTGGTTTCGTATTTTTTACCCGGAGTTTTAGTTGGGTTCGTAATTTTACCCGGAGTTTTACTTGGGTTCGTAATTTTACCCGGACTTTTTAGTTGGGTTCGTATTTTTTACCCGGACTTTTAGTTGGGTTCGTAATTTTACCCGGAGTTTTAGTTGGGTTCGTAATTTTACCCGGAGTTTTAGTTGGGTTCGTAATTTTACCCGGAGTTTTAGTTGGGTTCGTATTTTTTACCCGGACTTTTTAGTTGGGGTTAGTATTTTTACCCGGAGTTTTAGTTGGGTTCGTATTTTTACCCGGAGTTTTAGTTGGGTTCGTAATTTTACACGGAGTTTTAGTTGGGTTCGTATTTTTTACCCGGACATTTTAGTTGGATTAGCATTTTTTACCCGGAGTTTTAGTTGGGTTCGTACTTTTACCCGGAGTTTTAGTTGGGTTCGTATTTTTTACCCGGAGTTTTAGTTGGGTTCGTATTTTTTACCCGGACTTTTTAGTTGGGTAAGTATTTTTACCCGGAGTTTTAGTTGGGTTCGTATTTTTACCCGGAGTTTTAGTTGGGTTCGTAATTTTACCCGGAGTTTTAGTTGGGTTCGTATCTTTTACCCGGACTATTTAGTTGGGTTAGTATTTTTTACCCGGAGTTTTAGTTGGGTTCGTATTTTTTACCCGGAGTTTTAGTTGGGTTCGCATTTTTTACCCGGAATTTTTAGTTGGGTTAGTATTTTTACCCGGAGTTTTAGTAGGGTTCGTATTTTTACCCGGAGTTTTAGTTGGGTTCGTAATTTTACCCGGAGTTTTAGTTGGGTTCGTATTTTTAACCCGGACTTTTTAGTTGGGTTAGTATTTTTACCCGGAGTTTTAGTTGGGTTCGTATTTTTACCCGGAGTTTTAGTTGGGTTCGTAATTTTATCCGGAGTTTTAGTTGGGTTCGTATTTTTTACCCGGACTTTTTAGTTGGGTTAGTATTTTTGCCCGGAGTTTTAGTTGGGTTCGTATTTTTTACCCGTAGTTTTAGTTGGGTTCGTAATTTTACCCGGAGTTTTAGTTGGATTCGTAATTTTACCCGGAGTCTTAAGTTAGGTTCGTATTTTTTATCCGGACTTTTTAGTTGGGTTCGTATTTTTTACCCGGAGTTTTAGTTGGGTTCGTAATTTTACCCGGAGTTTTAGTTGGGTTCGTATTTTTTACCCGGACTTTTTAGTTGGGTTAGTATTTTTACCCGGAGTCTTAGTTGGGTTCGTATTTTTACCCGGAGTTTTAGTTGGGTTCGTATTTTTACCCGGAGTTTTAGTTGGGTTCGTAATTTTAGCCGGAGTTTTAGTTGGGTTCGTATTCTTTACCCGGACTTTTTAGTTGGGTTCGTAATTTTACCCGGAGTTTTAGTTGGGTTCGTAATTTTACCCGGAGTTTTAGTTGGGTTCGTAATTTTACCCGGAGGTTTAGTTGGGTTCGTAATTTTACCCGGACTTTTTAGTTGGGTTCGAATTTTTTACCCGGACTTTTAGTTGGGTTCGTAATTTTACCCGGAGTTTTAGTTGGGTTCGTAATTTTACCCGGAGTTTTAGTTGACTTGGTAATTTTACCCGGAGTTTTAGTTGGGTTCGTAATTTTACCCGGACTTTTTATTTGGGTTCGTAATTTTACCCGGACTTTTTAGTTGGGTTCGTAATTTTACCCGGAGTTTTAGTTGGGTTCGTAATTTTACCCGGAGTTTTACTTGGGTTCGTAATTTTACCCGAACTTTTTAGTTGGGTTCGTATTTTTTACCCGGACTTTTAGTTGGGTTCGTAATTTTACCCGGAGTTTTAGTTGGATTCGTAATTTTACCCGGAGTTTTAGTTGGGTTCGTAATTTTACCCGGAGTTTTATTTGGGTTCGTAATTTTACCCGGAGTTTTACTTGGGTTCGTAATTTTACCCGGAGTTTTAGTTGGGTTCGTAATTTTACCCGGAGTTTTAGTTGGGTTCGTAATTTTACCCGCACTTTTTAGTTGGGTCCGTATTTTTTACCCGGACTTTTAGTTGGGATCGTAATTTTACCCGGAGGGTTAGTTGGGTTCGCAATTTTACCCGGACTTTTTAGTTGGGTACGTAATTTTACCCGGACTTTTTAGTTGGGTTCGTAATTTTACCCGGACTTTTTAGTTGGGTTCGTAATTTTACCCGGAGTTTTAGTTGGGTTCGTAATTTTACCCGGACTTTTTAGTTGGGTTCGAATTCTTTACCCGGACTTTTAGTTGGGTTCATAATTTTACCCGGAGTTTTAGTTGGGTTCGTAATTTTACCCGGACTTTTTAGTTGGGTTCGTATTTTTTACCCGGACTTTTAGTTGGGTTCGTAATTTTACCCGGAGTTTTAGTTGGGTTCGTAATTTTACCCGGAGTTTTAGTTGGGTTCGTAATTTTACCCGGAGTCTTGAGTTACCCGGACTTTTTAGTTGGGTTCGTATTTTTACCCGGACTTTTAGTTGGGTTCGTAATTTTACCCGGAGTTTTAGTTGGGTTCGTAATTTTACCCGGAGTTTTAGTTGGATTCATAATTTTACCCGGAGTTTTACTTGGGTTCGTAATTTTACCCGGAGTTTTACTTGGGTTCGTAATTTTACCCGGAGTTTTAGTTGGGTTCGTAATTTTACCCGGAGTTTTAGTTGGGTTCGTAATTTTACCCGGACTTTTTAGTTGGGTTCGTATTTTTTACCCGGACTTTTAGTTGGGTTCGTAATTTTACCCGGAGTTTTAGTTGGGTTCGTAATTTTGCCCGGAGTTTTAGTTGAGTTAGTAATTTTACCCGGAGTTTTAGTTGGGTTCGTAATTTTACCCGGGCTTTTTAGTTGGGTTCGTAATTTTACCCGGAGTCTTAAGTTAGGTTCGTATTTTTTATCCGGACTTTTTAGTTGGGTTCGTATTTTTTACCCGAAGTTTTAGTTGGGTTCGTAATTTTACCCGGAGTTTTAGTTGGGTTCGCAATTTTAACCGGACTTTTTAGTTGGGTTCGTATTTTTTACCCGGACTTTTAGTTGGGTTCGTAATTTTACCCGGAGTTTTAGTTGGGTTCGTAATTTTACCCGGAGTTTTAGTTGAGTTCGGAATTTTACCCGGACTTTTTAGTTGGGTTCGTAATTTTACCCGGACTTTTTAGTTGGGTTCGTAATTTTACCCGGACTTTTAGTTGGGTTCGTAATTTTACCCGGAGTTTTAGTTGGGTTCGTAATTTTACCCGGAGTTTTAGTTGCGTTCGTAATTTTACCCGGAGTTGTACTTGGGTTCGTAATTTTTCCCGGAGTTTTACTTGGGTTCGTAATTTTACCCGGAGTTTTAGTTGGGTTCGTAATTTTACCCGGAGTTTTAGTTGGGTTCGTAATTTTACCCGGACTTTTTAGTTGGGTTCGTATTTTTTACCCGGACTTTTAGTTGGGTTCGTAATTTTACCCGGAGTTTTAGTTGGGTTCGTAATTTTACCCGGAGTTTTAGTTGAGTTCGTAATTTTACCCGGAGTTTTAGTTGGGTTCGTAATTTTACCCGGACTTTTTAGTTGGGTTCGTAATTTTACCGGGACTTTTTAGTTGGGTTCGTAATTTTACCCGGAGTCTTAAGTTAGGTTCGTATTTTTTATCCGGACTTTTTAGTTGGGTTCGTATTTTTTACCCGGAGTTTTAGTTGGGTTCGTAATTTTACCCGGAGTTTTAGTTGGGTTCGTATTTTTTACCCGGACTTTTTAGTTGGGTTAGTATTTTTACCCGGAGTTTTAGTTGGGTTCGTATTTTTACCCGGAGTTTTAGTTGGGTTCGTATTTTTACCCGGAGTTTTAGTTGGGTTCGTAATTTTAGCCGGAGTTTTAGTTGGGTTCGTATTCTTTACCCGGAGTTTTAGTTGGGTTCGTAATTTTACCCGGAGTTTTACTTGGGTTCGTAATTTTACCCGGAGTTTTACTTGGGTTCGTAATTTTACCCGGAGTTTTAGTTGGGTTCGTAATTTTACCCGGAGTTTTAGTTGGGTTCGTAATTTTACCCGGACTTTTTAGTTGGGTTCGTATTTTTTACCCGGACTTTTAGTTGGGTTCGTAATTTTACCCGGAGTTTTAGTTGGGTTCGTAATTTTGCCCGGAGTTTTAGTTGAGTTAGTAATTTTACCCGGAGTTTTAGTTGGGTTCGTAATTTTACCCGGGCTTTTTAGTTGGGTTCGTAATTTTACCCGGAGTCTTAAGTTAGGTTCGTATTTTTTATCCGGACTTTTTAGTTGGGTTCGTATTTTTTACCCGAAGTTTTAGTTGGGTTCGTAATTTTACCCGGAGTTTTAGTTGGGTTCGCAATTTTAACCGGACTTTTTAGTTGGGTTCGTATTTTTTACCCGGACTTTTAGTTGGGTTCGTAATTTTACCCGGAGTTTTAGTTGGGTTCGTAATTTTACCCGGAGTTTTAGTTGAGTTCGGAATTTTACCCGGACTTTTTAGTTGGGTTCGTAATTTTACCCGGACTTTTTAGTTGGGTTCGTAATTTTACCCGGACTTTTAGTTGGGTTCGTAATTTTACCCGGAGTTTTAGTTGGGTTCGTAATTTTACCCGGAGTTTTAGTTGCGTTCGTAATTTTACCCGGAGTTGTACTTGGGTTCGTAATTTTTCCCGGAGTTTTACTTGGGTTCGTAATTTTACCCGGAGTTTTAGTTGGGTTCGTAATTTTACCCGGAGTTTTAGTTGGGTTCGTAATTTTACCCGGACTTTTTAGTTGGGTTCGTATTTTTTACCCGGACTTTTAGTTGGGTTCGTAATTTTACCCGGAGTTTTAGTTGGGTTCGTAATTTTACCCGGAGTTTTAGTTGAGTTCGTAATTTTACCCGGAGTTTTAGTTGGGTTCGTAATTTTACCCGGACTTTTTAGTTGGGTTCGTAATTTTACCGGGACTTTTTAGTTGGGTTCGTAATTTTACCCGGAGTCTTAAGTTAGGTTCGTATTTTTTATCCGGACTTTTTAGTTGGGTTCGTATTTTTTACCCGGAGTTTTAGTTGGGTTCGTAATTTTACCCGGAGTTTTAGTTGGGTTCGTATTTTTTACCCGGACTTTTTAGTTGGGTTAGTATTTTTACCCGGAGTTTTAGTTGGATTCGTATTTTTACCCGGAGTTTTAGTTGGGTTCGTATTTTTACCCGGAGTTTTAGTTGGGTTCGTAATTTTAGCCGGAGTTTTAGTTGGGTTCGTATTCTTTACCCGGAGTTTTAGTTGGGTTCGTAATTTTACCCGGAGGTTTAGTTGGGTTCGTAATTTTACCCGGAGTTTTTAGTTGGGTTCGTATTTTTTACCCGGACTTTTAGTTGGTTTCGTAATTTTACCCGGAGTTTTAGTTGGGTTCGTAATTTTACCCGGAGTTTTAGTTGAGTTTTAGTTGGGTTCGTAATTTTACCCGGACTTTTTATTTGGGTTCGTAATTTTACCCGGACTTTTTAGTTGGGTTCGTAATTTTACCCGGAGTTTTAGTTGGGTTCGTAATTTTACCCGGAGTTTTACTTGGGTTCGTAATTTTACCCGAACTTTTTAGTTGGATTCGTATTTTTTACCCGGACTTTTAGTTGGGTTCGTAATTTTACCCGGAATTTTAGTTGGGTTCGTAATTTTACCCGGAGTTTTACTTGGGTTCGTAATTTTACCCGGAGTTTTACTTGGGTTCGTAATTTTACCCGGAGTTTTAGTTGGGTTCGTAATTTTACCCGGAGTTTTAGTTGGGTTCGTAATTTTACCCGGACTTTTTAGTTGGGTTCGTATTTTTTACCCGGACTTTTAGTTGGGTTCGTATTTTTTACCCGGAGTTTTAGTTGGGTTCGTATTTTTTACCCGGACTTTTTAGTTGGGTTAGTATTTTTACCCGGAGTTTTAGTTGGGTTCGTATTTTTACCCGGAGTTTTAGTTGGGTTCGTATTTTTACCCGGAGCTTTAGTTGGGTTCGTAATTTTAGCCGGAGTTTTAGTTGGGTTCGTATTCTTTACCCGGACTTTTTTGTTGGGTTCGTAATTTTACCCGGAGTTTTAGTTGGGTTCGTAATTTTACCCGGAGTTTTAGTTGGGTTCGTAATTTTACCCGGAGGTTTAGTTGGGTTCGTAATTTTACCCGGACTTTTTAGTTGGGTTCGTATTTTTTACCCGGACTTTTAGTTGGGTTCGTAATTTTACCCGGAGTTTTAGTTGGGTTCGTAATTTTACCCGGAGTTTTAGTTGAGTTGGTAATTTTACCCGGAGTTTTAGTTGGGTTCGTAATTTTACCCGGACTTTTTATTTGGGTTCGTAATTTTACCCGGACTTTTTAGTTGGGTTCGTAATTTTACCCGGAGTTTTAGTTGGGTTCGTAATTTTACCCGGAGTTTTACTTGGGTTCGTAATTTTACCCGAACTTTTTAGTTGGGTTCGTATTTTTTACCCGGACTTTTAGTTGGGTTCGTAATTTTACCCGGAGTTTTAGTTGGGTTCGTAATTTTACCCGGAGTTTTAGTTGCGTTCGTAATTTTACCCGGAGTTGTAATTGGGATCGTAATTTTACCCGGAGTTTTACTTGGGTTCGTAATTTTACCCGGAGTTTTAGTTGGGTTCGTAATTTTACCCGGAGTTTTAGTTGGGTTCGTAATTTTACCCGGACTTTTTAGTTGGGTTCGTATTTTTTACCCGGACTTTTAGTTGGGTTCGTAATTTTACCCGGAGTTTTAGTTGGGTTTGTAATTTTACCCGGAGTTTTAGTTGAGTTCGTAATTTTACCCGGAGTTTTAGTTGGGTTCGTAATTTTACCCGGACTTTTTAGTTGGGTTCGTAATTTTACCCGGACTTTTTAGTTGGGTTCGTAGTTTTACCCGGAGTCTTAAGTTAGGTTCGCATTTCTTATTCGGACTTTTTAGTTGGGTTCGTATTTTTTACCCGGAGTTTTAGGTGGGTTCGTAATTTTACCTGGAGTTTTAGTTAGGTTCGTATTTTTTACCCGGACTTTTTAGTTGGGTTAGTATTTTTACCCGGAGTTTTAGTTGGGTTCGTATTTTTACCCGGAGTTTTAGTTGGGTTCGTATTTTTACCCGGAGTTTTAGTTGGGTTCGTAATTTTAGCCGGAGTTTTAGTTGGGTTCGTATTCTTTACCCGGACTTTTTAGTTGGGTTCGTAATTTTACCCGGAGTTTTAGTTGGGTTCGTAATTTTACCCGGAGGTTTATTTGGGTTCGTAATTTTACACGGACTTTTTAGTTGGGTTCGTATTTTTTACCCGGACTTTTAGTTGGGTTCGTAATTTTACCCGGAGTTTTAGTTGGGTTCGTAATTTTACCCGGAGGTTTATTTGGGTTCGTAATTTTACACGGACTTTTTAGTTGGGTTCGTATTTTTTACCCGGACTTTTAGTTGGGTTCGTAATTTTACCCGGAGTTTTAGTTGGGTTCGTAATTTTACCCGGAGTTTTAGTTGAGTTGGTAATTTTACCCGGAGTTTTAGTTGGGTTCGTAATTTTACCCGGACTTTTTATTTGGGTTCGTAATTTTACCCGGACTTTTTAGTTGGGTTCGTAATTTTACCCGGAGTTTTAGTTGGGTTCGTAATTTTACCCGGAGTTTTACTTTGGTTCGTAATTTTACCCGAACTTTTTAGTTGGGTTCGTATTTTTTACCCGGACTTTTAGTTGGGTTCGTAATTTTACCCGGAGTTTTAGTTGAGTTGGTAATTTTACCCGGAGTTTTAGTTGGGTTCGTAATTTTACCCGGACTTTTTATTTGGGTTCGTAATTTTACCCGGACTTTTTAGTTGGGTTCGTAATTTTACCCGGAGTTTTAGTTGGGTTCGCAATTTTAACCGGACTTTTTAGTTGGGTTCGTATTTTTTACCCGGACTTTTAGTTGGGTTCGTAATTTTACCCGGAGTTTTAGTTGGGTTCGTAATTTTACCCGGAGTTTTAGTTGAGTTCGGAATTTTACCCGGACTTTTTAGTTGGGTTCGTAATTTTACCCGGACTTTTTAGTTGGGTTCGTAATTTTACCCGGACTTTTAGTTGGGTTCGTAATTTTACCCGGAGTTTTAGTTGGGTTCGTAATTTTACCCGGAGTTTTAGTTGCGTTCGTAATTTTACCCGGAGTTGTACTTGGGTTCGTAATTTTTCCCGGAGTTTTACTTGGGTTCGTAATTTTACCCGGAGTTTTAGTTGGGTTCGTAATTTTACCCGGAGTTTTAGTTGGGTTCGTAATTTTACCCGGACTTTTTAGTTGGGTTCGTATTTTTTACCCGGACTTTTAGTTGGGTTCGTAATTTTACCCGGAGTTTTAGTTGGGTTCGTAATTTTACCCGGAGTTTTAGTTGAGTTCGTAATTTTACCCGGAGTTTTAGTTGGGTTCGTAATTTTACCCGGACTTTTTAGTTGGGTTCGTAATTTTACCGGGACTTTTTAGTTGGGTTCGTAATTTTACCCGGAGTCTTAAGTTAGGTTCGTATTTTTTATCCGGACTTTTTAGTTGGGTTCGTATTTTTTACCCGGAGTTTTAGTTGGGTTCGTAATTTTACCCGGAGTTTTAGTTGGGTTCGTATTTTTTACCCGGACTTTTTAGTTGGGTTAGTATTTTTACCCGGAGTTTTAGTTGGATTCGTATTTTTACCCGGAGTTTTAGTTGGGTTCGTATTTTTACCCGGAGTTTTAGTTGGGTTCGTAATTTTAGCCGGAGTTTTAGTTGGGTTCGTATTCTTTACCCGGAGTTTTAGTTGGGTTCGTAATTTTACCCGGAGGTTTAGTTGGGTTCGTAATTTTACCCGGAGTTTTTAGTTGGGTTCGTATTTTTTACCCGGACTTTTAGTTGGTTTCGTAATTTTACCCGGAGTTTTAGTTGGGTTCGTAATTTTACCCGGAGTTTTAGTTGAGTTTTAGTTGGGTTCGTAATTTTACCCGGACTTTTTATTTGGGTTCGTAATTTTACCCGGACTTTTTAGTTGGGTTCGTAATTTTACCCGGAGTTTTAGTTGGGTTCGTAATTTTACCCGGAGTTTTACTTGGGTTCGTAATTTTACCCGAACTTTTTAGTTGGATTCGTATTTTTTACCCGGACTTTTAGTTGGGTTCGTAATTTTACCCGGAATTTTAGTTGGGTTCGTAATTTTACCCGGAGTTTTACTTGGGTTCGTAATTTTACCCGGAGTTTTACTTGGGTTCGTAATTTTACCCGGAGTTTTAGTTGGGTTCGTAATTTTACCCGGAGTTTTAGTTGGGTTCGTAATTTTACCCGGACTTTTTAGTTGGGTTCGTATTTTTTACCCGGACTTTTAGTTGGGTTCGTATTTTTTACCCGGAGTTTTAGTTGGGTTCGTATTTTTTACCCGGACTTTTTAGTTGGGTTAGTATTTTTACCCGGAGTTTTAGTTGGGTTCGTATTTTTACCCGGAGTTTTAGTTGGGTTCGTATTTTTACCCGGAGCTTTAGTTGGGTTCGTAATTTTAGCCGGAGTTTTAGTTGGGTTCGTATTCTTTACCCGGACTTTTTTGTTGGGTTCGTAATTTTACCCGGAGTTTTAGTTGGGTTCGTAATTTTACCCGGAGTTTTAGTTGGGTTCGTAATTTTACCCGGAGGTTTAGTTGGGTTCGTAATTTTACCCGGACTTTTTAGTTGGGTTCGTATTTTTTACCCGGACTTTTAGTTGGGTTCGTAATTTTACCCGGAGTTTTAGTTGGGTTCGTAATTTTACCCGGAGTTTTAGTTGAGTTGGTAATTTTACCCGGAGTTTTAGTTGGGTTCGTAATTTTACCCGGACTTTTTATTTGAGTTCGTAATTTTACCCGGACTTTTTAGTTGGGTTCGTAATTTTACCCGGAGTTTTAGTTGGGTTCGTAATTTTACCCGGAGTTTTACTTGGGTTCGTAATTTTACCCGAACTTTTTAGTTGGGTTCGTATTTTTTACCCGGACTTTTAGTTGGGTTCGTAATTTTACCCGGAGTTTTAGTTGGGTTCGTAATTTTACCCGGAGTTTTAGTTGCGTTCGTAATTTTACCCGGAGTTGTAATTGGGATCGTAATTTTACCCGGAGTTTTACTTGGGTTCGTAATTTTACCCGGAGTTTTAGTTGGGTTCGTAATTTTACCCGGAGTTTTAGTTGGGTTCGTAATTTTACCCGGACTTTTTAGTTGGGTTCGTATTTTTTACCCGGACTTTTAGTTGGGTTCGTAATTTTACCCGGAGTTTTAGTTGGGTTTGTAATTTTACCCGGAGTTTTAGTTGAGTTCGTAATTTTACCCGGAGTTTTAGTTGGGTTCGTAATTTTACCCGGACTTTTTAGTTGGGTTCGTAATTTTACCCGGACTTTTTAGTTGGGTTCGTAGTTTTACCCGGAGTCTTAAGTTAGGTTCGCATTTTTTATTCGGACTTTTTAGTTGGGTTCGTATTTTTTACCCGGAGTTTTAGGTGGGTTCGTAATTTTACCCGGAGTTTTAGTTAGGTTCGTATTTTTTACCCGGACTTTTTAGTTGGGTTAGTATTTTTACCCGGAGTTTTAGTTGGGTTCGTATTTTTACCCGGAGTTTTAGTTGGGTTCGTATTTTTACCCGGAGTTTTAGTTGGGTTCGTAATTTTAGCCGGAGTTTTAGTTGGGTTCGTATTCTTTACCCGGACTTTTTAGTTGGGTTCGTAATTTTACCCGGAGTTTTAGTTGGGTTCGTAATTTTACCCGGAGGTTTATTTGGGTTCGTAATTTTACACGGACTTTTTAGTTGGGTTCGTATTTTTTACCCGGACTTTTAGTTGGGTTCGTAATTTTACCCGGAGTTTTAGTTGGGTTCGTAATTTTACCCGGAGGTTTATTTGGGTTCGTAATTTTACACGGACTTTTTAGTTGGGTTCGTATTTTTTACCCGGACTTTTAGTTGGGTTCGTAATTTTACCCGGAGTTTTAGTTGGGTTCGTAATTTTACCCGGAGTTTTAGTTGAGTTGGTAATTTTACCCGGAGTTTTAGTTGGGTTCGTAATTTTACCCGGACTTTTTATTTGGGTTCGTAATTTTACCCGGACTTTTTAGTTGGGTTCGTAATTTTACCCGGAGTTTTAGTTGGGTTCGTAATTTTACCCGGAGTTTTACTTTGGTTCGTAATTTTACCCGAACTTTTTAGTTGGGTTCGTATTTTTTACCCGGACTTTTAGTTGGGTTCGTAATTTTACCCGGAGTTTTAGTTGAGTTGGTAATTTTACCCGGAGTTTTAGTTGGGTTCGTAATTTTACCCGGACTTTTTATTTGGGTTCGTAATTTTACCCGGACTTTTTAGTTGGGTTCGTAATTTTACCCGGAGTTTTAGTTGGGTTCGTAATTTTACCCGGAGTTTTACTTGGGTTCGTAATTTTACCCGAACTTTTTAGTTGGGTTCGTATTTTTTACCCGGACTTTTAGTTGGGTTCGTAATTTTACCCGGAGTTTTAGTTGGGTTCGTAATTTTAACCGGTGTTTTAGTTGCGTTCGTAATTTTACCCGGAGTTGTAATTGGGATCGTAATTTTACCCGGAGTTTTACTTGGGTTCGTAATTTTACCCGGAGTTTTAGTTGCGTTCGTAATTTTACCCGGAGTTTTAGTTGGGTTCGTAATTTTACCCGGACTTTTTAGTTGGGTTCGTATTTTTTACCCGGACTTTTAGTTGGGTTCGTAATTTTACTCGGAGTTTTAGTTGAGCTTGTAATTTTACCCGGAGTTTTAGTTGGGTTCGTAATTTTACCCGGAGGTTTAGTTGGGTTCGTAATTTTACCCGGACTTTTTAGTTGGGTTCGTATTTTTTACCCGGACTTTTAGTTGGGTTCGCAATTTTACCCGGACTTTTTAGTTGGGTTCGTAATTTTACCCGGACTTTTTAGTTGGGTTCGTAATTTTACCCGGAGTTTTAGTTGGGTTCTTAATTTTACCCGGACTTTTTAGTTGGGTTCGAATTCTTTACCCGGACTTTTAGTTGGGTTCATAATTTTACCCAGAGTTTTAGTTGGGTTCGTAATTTTACCCGGACTTTTTAGTTGGGTTCGTATTTTCTACCCGGACTTTTAGTTGGGTTCGTAATTTTACCCGGAGTTTTAGTTGGGTTCGTAATTTTACCCGGAGTTTTAGTTGGGTTAGTAATTTTACCCGGAGTCTTGAGTTACCCGGACTTTTTAGTTGGGTTCGTATTTTTACCCGGACTTTTAGTTGGGTTCGTAATTTTACCCGGAGTTTTAGTTGGGTTCGTAATTTTACCCGGAGTTTTAGTTGGATTCGTAATTTTACCCGGAGTTTTACTTGGGTTCGTAATTTTACCCGGAGTTTTACTTGGGTTCGTAATTTTACCCGGAGTTTTAGTTGGGTTCGTAATTTTACCCGGAGTTTTAGTTGGGTTCGTAATTTTACCCGGACTTTTTAGTTTGGTTCGTATTTTTTACCCGGACTTTTAGTTGGGTTCGTAATTTTACCCGGAGTTTTAGTTGGGTTCGTAATTTTACCCGGAGTTTTAGTTGAGTTAGTAATTTTACCCGGAGTTTTAGTTGGGTTCGTAATTTTACCCGGACTTTTTAGTTGGGTTCGTAATTTTACCCGGAGTCTTAAGTTAGGTTCGTATTTTTTATCCGGACTTTTTAGTTGGGTTCGCATTTTTTACCCGAAGTTTTAGTTGGGTTCGTAATTTTACCCGGAGTTTTAGTTGGGTTCGCAATTTTACCCGGACTTTTTAGTTGGGTTCGTATTTTTTACCCGGACTTTTAGTTGGGTTCGTAATTTTACCCGGAGTTTTAGTTGGGTTCGTAATTTTACCCGGAGTTTTAGTTGAGTTCGGAATTTTACCCGGACTTTTTAGTTGAGTTCGTAATTTTACCAGACTTTTTAGTTGGGTTCGTAATTTTACCCGGACTTTTAGTTGGGTTCGTAATTTTACCCGGAGTTTTAGTTGGGTTCGTAATTTTACCCGGAGTTTTAGTTGCGTTCGTAATTTTACCCGGAGTTGTACTTGGGTTCGTAATTTTTCCCGAAGTTTTACTTGGGTTCGTAATTTTACCCGGAGTTTTAGTTGGGTTCGTAATTTTACCCGGAGTTTTAGTTGGGTTCGTAATTTTACCCAGACTTTTTAGTTGGGTTCGTATTTTTTACCCGGACTTTAGTTGGGTTCGTAATTTTACCGGAGTTTAGTTGGGTTCGTAATTTTACCCGGAGTTTTAGTTGAGTTCGTAATTTTACCCGGAGTTTTAGTTGGGTTCGTAATTTTACCCGGACTTTTTAGTTGGGTTCGTAATTTTACCCGGACTTTTTAGTTGGGTTCGTAATTTTACCCGGAGTCTTAAGTTAGGTTCGTATTTTTTATCCGGACTTTTTAGTTGGGTTCGTATTTTTTACCCGGAGTTTTAGTTGGGTTCGTAATTTTACCCGGA